>JAJIBD010013366.1:5000-32837 GCA_021461705.1 Cryptotis parvus | reverse complement strand
AAACACCCTACCCGCTGGGCTATTGCTCCGGCCCCTCGTTTTTAATTTTTATATTCTCCAAATGAGGTTCATATATGAAAACAATGTTACATGTATATCAATATGTATAAAAGGAATTCAGTTGCTCAAATACTACGCATAATTTTATAGTCTCTATACTCACAGAATCTTGAATTGGCTTTTCAAAAAAAATAATGTATCAGTTATTACCTAAGGTTATTTACAAAAAAGTATCACTGGCAACATTTAGTTCTCATTGCTTTTATCACTACAGTATACAAAACTTCCAAACCATTATTTTATGGTCCTGGATTCAGACTAAATAGCATTAAAAAAAAAATCAAGTTCTAGATAGTTATGTTGGTATTTAAGGCTCGGTAAACAGTAAACCAAACAAATGTCTTATAACAGACCTTTTCCTTATACAGTGAATAAGAATGCTAAAGGTGTTTTCTTTCTTCTGTGAGCTTGCTTCATATTACTTTGTTCACTCTACTTTTTTTTTTCTGGTAAAAAAGTCCCAGAGAGTTCAAGCATCGGTGAATGGCCAGCCCTCATATATTGTTCTGGGTCTGTTTTTAAGTCAAAAACATTTGAAAATAGGTCTTTAGTTCTGGCAGCAAATTAGAATAAATTCTCAAAAATTCACATTTTCTTCAAAAAAATTTCAACTGGCGGGCTTTCCACACTGTAAGTCATATACTTTTCACCCATGTGCTCCCGGAAACATACCTATTTGAGAAACAAAGAAATCAGTATAGAGTAGGAAAAAATTCTTTTATTTTCCTTTTTTTTTTTCTTTTTTGGGTCACACCCGGCAATGCTCAGGAGTTACTCCTGGCTTTGCACTCAGGAATTACTCCTGGCGGTGCTCGGGGGACCCTATGGGGATGCCGGGGATCAAACCCGGGCCGCACAGGCCAGCCGCGTGCAAGGGCAAACGCCTCTACCTGCTGGGCTATCGCCCCAGCCCCAAGAAAAAAAAATTCTTAAAAGAAGTTTTCTTAGATGACAAATTTAAGAACGTAGATCATGTATTTTTAGATATATGTATATGTGTAATTTTTTGGTATCATTAATAGTGTACAACTACTGACTCTGCAGTTGTAGGGGAAAAGGTGGAGCATCATGGAGTCGATTGTAGATTCCAGCAGTTCCTATTAGCTGTTACCTCATGATCCTCATCAGAAAAAGGAGTTTCCCTCATTATCATAGGATGAGGATCCCATGTAGGATTGCAGTATAGGTTGGTTGATCTGCCTAAAACCCTTAGTAGGTATAGATGCAGTAAATAGCCGTTAGCTGTAGTTATGTAAGTAGTCCCTGTTGATATCATGTACTGGAGGAGCATTTAGTTTTCAGTCAAAATATGAAAATATGGTCTGAAAACTAATTGAGAAAGAGGAATAAGGTTTTATTCCTTGATGACTTGAGTCTGAAATTTAACAAGCCTTGTAAGAGAAGGAACCTTTTGATTTAGTTAGTTCCAGAGTCATTTCCAGGAGCTGGAGAGATTGTCTAGCAGGTAAAGAATTGACCTGGCACATGCCCAACCCGTTTTGACCCTCCACGCACTTCCAAGCACTACCAGATGTAATTTGGAGTGCAGAGTCAGTAACCCCTGAGCATCACCAGGTGTGAGACATAAACAGAAAGGTGTTTCCAAAGTTCTCAGGCTGATGTTCAGAGACCACAAAGCCTGCTCAGTGTTAAGTGTTCACTGATGGTGTTCAGTGTTCAGAGACCCCAAGCCTGAGGCCAAAGTTGATTTAGATTAGTCACTGTTACAGCTTCCATTTGGGAAGACCTGGAAGGGCATGATAAAAGCAGACTGGTGATTATAAGCTAACCAGAGCTCAGTTCTGATTACTTACTTTATCACCTTAGATCTTCACTCAATTTATTTATTCATTAGTTACTTATTTATTTTTTGGTTTGGGGGGTCACACCCAGCAATTCTCAGGGATTACTCCTGGCTCTACGCTCAGGAATTACCTCCTGGCAGTGCTCAGAGGACCATATGGGATACTGGGAAATCGAACCTGGGTCAGCCGTATGAAGGCAAATGCCCTCCCCGCTGGACTATCGCTCCGGCCCCCTCAGCTTATTTAGGATTCCGTTTTTTTCTTCTGTTAAGTTGAAATAATAGTTGTACCCATGAGCAGGGAGATAACTCAGAGGACTTGAACACATGCTACTAGTTCAGTCCCTGGCATCTCTTGGTCTCCCAAGTAGCTGAACTAGGAGTAACTTCCTAGCATTGCTGGTTGTGCACCCTTCAACCTCTCGCAAAAAAAAAAAAAAAATTAATTATACCCATTTCTCAGAATTTGAGGATAAATGAAGGTGCAAATAGTGGGATTTTTTTTTTGTTTTGATTTTTGAGTTACACACAGCAGTGCTCAGGTTACTCCTGGCTCTTCACTCTATTACTGAGGATTATTCCTGGTGGAACTTGGGGGACCCTATGGGATGCTGGGGATCAAACTCCAGGTTAGCCGCGCAAGGCAAATGCCCTCCCCACTGTACTCTCACCCAGCCCCGCAAATAGCCCCTGCTACATGATAGCATATCTATAAATTGAAAGTGTATGCAAATATAAGCATGTCTAGTAATAAAGTAATATTAGAATTATAAAGACATTTGAGAGAAGTATTCAAACACATGTATGAGTCTTAGTAAGTACTAAGACTGTAACAGAAAAGGTAAAATTTAGAACTGTGGAGGTCCTCTCTAAAACTTCATGATAAACTAAGGGAAACAGAAAGTAACATTTACCAAGGGTATAGCTCAACAAGCACATGCCTTTTATTAGTCTTGGATTTGATCCCAAGACTTAAAAAAAAGGGGGTGGAGGTGAAGGAATATTACAGTAGTCAGGGTATTTGCCTCATACACAGCCAACCCAGGCTCAAACCTAGACACCTCGTATGGTGCCTTGAGCCTGCCTGGAGTGATTTCTGAGCCTGAACTAAGAGCCAGGAGTAAGCTCTAAGCAAAGTCTGCCCAGGAAAAAAAAAAACAAAAACCAATAATAAGTGCAGGTGATTCCAGTGTTTTGATTGAGTTGATGGTTCAGGAGAATTGTGCTGATTGTTCAGGAAATCAGGGATTTAAAAAACTACTGGGGGCCAGAGCCATAGCACAAGGGTAGGGCGTTTTCCTTGCACGAGGCCAACCCGGTTCAATCCCCAGCATCCCATATTGTCCCCTCAGCGCCGCCTGGAGTAATTCCTGAGTGCAGAGCCAAGAGTAACCCATGAGCATTGCTGGGTGTGACCCAAAAAGCAAGAAATGAATGAATAAATAAAATTTAAGAAAGAATAAAAACCTATTACTTGTTACAATCTTTGCAGATTAGTTAAAATACCTATTTCTTAAGACACTTGACTTACCTTGGAAACTTGGTTGGAAACTTGTTATAATAAGGTTATTTTTTTTTTTTTAAGTGTGGAACTTTACATACCTGTCTTCTATTTCATATAAAGTTCTAGAATGTATATATATAATAACAATGTCTGTGATCTAATTGGTATCCCATAAGTATGACACTTTGTATGCACAGTGGTGCATACACTACAGTTTTTGCGTTTGGGGTGGGGGACTGCAGGGACATTGTTCAGGCTACACCCAGCATCCTCAGAGCCTGCTCCTGGCTCTATACTTAGAGGTCAGTTTGCACATGTAATAGTGGGCATCAAACCATAGTTAGCGCCAGACAAATGCTTTAACCCCTTGTACAATGTCTCCAGCCCCTGGTGAACTATGGTTTTAATTTTTTCAAGATAACATTTACTTTATGTGCCAGGGGCCGGAGCGATAGCCCAGCGGGTATGGCGCTTGTTTGCCTCGCCGGCCGGCCCATGCCGGCCCGGGTTCGATCCCCGCATCCCATATGGTCCCCCGAGTACCGCCAGGAGTAATTCCTGAGTGCAGAACCAGGAGTAACCCCCTGAGCGTCGCTGGGTGTGACCCAAAAAAGAAAAAAAACAAAACAACATTTACCTTATGTGCCAGAACAGTAGGATAGCAGGTAGGGCACTTGCCTTGTGTGTTGCTCACCTGGATTTGAGCCCTGGCATCACGACTACGTAGTCTCCAAGCTGAGACTACCAGTTGTGGTCCTCCCAATACCCCCAAAAAAAAAAAAAAAAAAAAAACAAAAGATACATTTGCTTTTGTATGTTCAAAGGAACAAATTTTTAAAAGGATAATTATGACAGTCATAAGGTCTGGGATTTAATTTCCTTCACATTTCCCCCAAATGAAAAAAATTTAAATAGCTCACAATTTGTGTTCCGGAGATCAAAGAGAAGAAATGCATGGAGTTGTTCTGAGAAGAAGCAGAAAAGTAAACTGGCATTGAAAATAGTAACCAGTTGGGGGGAGAGATAATACAACAGATGAGGATTTCATTTTAGGAAAAAAATATATACTGTGCAGGAGAGGAAAAATAATTATAGTGTGCTGTTTAGCTCAGTAGTAAACAACATTTGCACAATGATGTAAACACGGAAGGTTCATGTAACATTGTTATGCAATAATAAAAGAATGAATATGGGAAATTTTTTTTTACGGTTTTATTTTTAAGTTTTTATTTCGTTTTTTTTGGATCACACCTGTCACTGCTCAGGGCTTACTCTGACTGCACCGAGGGTCATTCCTGGAAGACTAAGGAGACTATATGGAGTGCCAGGTTGGCTGCGTGCAACCAATCAAGGATAGTACAGCCCTACCTTTAATACTGTCCCTCCACTCCCCAAAATGGGAAGGTATTAACAGTGTTAAATCTTTTTGTGACCCCACTTAGAGGGAAATATGAATCAAGACACTTTTATTGAAATCTTTTCAGTATTGAAAAAAATTGAATACTGATTAAGATTCTTTAAAGTCTACATAACTTTGTAAACCGGGGGTGGGGGTGGGTTATTTTTTGTGTGTGGGTTCTGAGCTATACTCAGAGGTGCTCAGGGATTACTCCTGACTCTTTGCTTAGGGACTGCTCCTGGGAGGATATGTGTGGATCAGGGATTGAAACAGATTTGGCCACATGCAAAGCAAGTGTCTTAACTCTGTACATTGTATATTTTGATAAGAATAAAAGGACGTATTAGGGCAGAGTGAGTACAGTGAGTAGGGCATTTGACTTGCACGCAGTTGACCCAGGTTCAATCACTGGCTTCCCATTAGGTCCCCTGCACCATGCCATCAATGATTCCTGAATGCAGAGCCGGGTGTAACCCCTGAGTATCACCAAGCATGACCCAAAAAACAAAAGATAAAAGGAAAGAAAATAACCAGAAAAATATTAAGTAGTAGGCAATAGTAGTTGTCCTTTTTTTTTTTGGACTTCCAAGAGTTGCTCAGAAAACCTGGGTGCTCTACCTATGATTCTCTGCTATTTGGGCCAGTTGTTCAATACAAGGGATTACTCATGGCACCTCTGGGTACTTGGGGCCTCCAGCACTGTGCCTGGTGAACATGTGCTAAGGATCAAACCTGGATACCAAACCTAAGATATCAAACCTGGAACATACCTCACGTGTTATCTCCTGGCCCAATTATCTTCTTATAATATGGAGTTTATCTTATTTCAAAAGTATTTGAAGGGGCCGAACGATAGCCCAGCTGGTAGGGCATTTGCCTTGCACGCAGCCGGCCCATGCTGGCCAGGGTTCGATCCCCGGCATCCCATATGGTCCCCCCGAGCACCGCCAGGAGTAATTCCTGAGTGCAGAGCCAGGAGAAACCCCTGAGCATTGCCAGGTGTGACCCAAAAAAGCAAAAAAAAAAAAAAAAAAAAAAAAAGGATTTGAAGTTTCTTTAATAAAGCTCATAAACAGTAAGGTTCAGCATTCATACTGGAGGAAAAAATAAACAGCAACCTTCCAACCTAGTACAGTTATCATAAAAGTATGATGTTAAGCTCTGGGGTCTTTTTGCTTTTTGATGAGAATGGCCTCCCAAGCAGTGCCCATCATACCCAGAGGCCACTCTTGTGGGTTCTTAGCCAGCTGGACTAGCAGTTCAATGTGAGAGCCCTAGGTAGCATTGCTAGAGGTCACGAGACCATCTCACTGCTGGTACTCTGGGCCCCCGGGACTACAATCAGCAGTGCTCTAGGGACCATGTAGTGCCAGGGACCCAATTGGAGTCACGGTGCACTTCAGCTCCCTGTTATCTCTGGGCCCTACCTCTGGGTTTTTTTTCTGGCAGCCGGATTAAAATAATCAGCCAGTGGTTCTCATTCCCAAATACATTCTAAACATCTAAAGACTGTAAACATGATAATAAGAACCAGACTTGTTCTGAGAAGATCAGAAGTGACTCTAGTCAAGTTTTTCTTGCCTCTGAGCACAGAAATAAGTTACATACATATCACTCTTTAGAGTGTCTCATCTGAATGGAAAACAGACACTGTTAGTAATATAAGTCCCAAAGCAGTGGATTTTAAAAACCAAAAACGTTCTGGTTTTGTGTTGGGGCCACACCCTGTGGTGCACAAAGGCTACTCTGGCTCGCTGCTGTCCCCGGTGATGCTAGGGGCCAGGTGATGCTGGAGCACAGCGCACTGGAGTAAAGCATGTGTTCCTGGAGCAGTTTATTCCACATACCAGATTCCACATTCTGGATGGATGCTAGTCAAAGCTGCTTAGTAGCATAGTTGTTCCACATTTTTGACATTTTCTTCCTTAAATACCTCGTAAAAGGGTCTGGAGTGATAGTACAGAGTTTAAGTGCTGACCGTGGAGTGCAGCCCGTCCCTCTTTGATCCCCAACGCCACGTATGGTGCCTTGAGTATATGGTCCCCCCCAAAACCATCAGAAGTAGTCATTTAAGCACTGCTGGGTGTGGACCCAGATCTCTCCTCCCCACCTCCATCCCAGTCTTATAAAAGTCTGCCCTAGACTACTTTCAGATGAAAATATGTATAGCTTTGGGGGCCGGGCGAGGTCTAGCGGGTAGGCGTTGCCACGCAGCCGGCCCATGCCGGCTCTAGGTCCGATCCCCCGGCATCCCATTTGGTCCCGAGCCCGCCAGGGAGTAATTCCTGAGTGCAGAGCCAGGAGAAACCCTGAGCATTGCCGGGTGTGACCCAAAAAAAGCAACAAAAAAAAAAAAAAAGAAGAAAATATGTATAGCTTTATACAGAAAAACCAACTCAAAATTGAAAAGTGGTGCATTGGAGCCAGGATGGGAATAGAGCTGATATGTTGGTACAGATAAAGGCTTCAGTTGGAGTTTTTCTGCTTGGAATTCCTGGAAGAGTTGTTTTAATTTTTTTTTATTTATTTATTTATTTATTTTTTGCTTTTTTTGGGTCACACCCGGCAATGCTCAGGGGTTACTCCTGGCTCTGCACTCAGGAATTACTCCTGGCGGTGCTCGGGGACCATATGGGATGCCGGGATCGAACCCTGGCTGGCAATGGCCGCGCGGCAAGGCAAACGCCCTACCCGCTGCGCTATCGCCCGGCCCCTGGAACAGTTGTTTTATTCTGAGTTGATTATTGAATAAATCTTTTAGCATAAGGATTCACGATTGAATTCCAGAATTATCTTTTAAAGTTACAAGTAAGTAAGACCCAAAGATTCATATCTGATAGATTTCTGAGGTAACAGATTCAGGTTCTGAAATTTTTCTTTAAAAACTTCTAGAAGAGGGCGGAGCGATAGCCCAGCGGATAGGGCGTTGCCTTGCACGCAGCCAGCCTGTGCCGGCCCCGGTTCGATCCCGGCATCCCATATGGTCCCCTGAGCACCACCACGAGTAATTCCTGAGTGCAGAGCCAGGAGTAACCCCTGAGCATCGCCAGGTGGGACCCCAAAAGCAGAAATAAATAAATAAAATAAAAACCTCTAGAAGATTATCTGTTTTTTATTTCTTTTTTTTTTTTTTTTTTTTTTTTTTTGGGTCACAACCAGCAATGCTCAGGGGTTTCTCCTGGCTCTGCACTCAGGAGTCACCCCTGGCGGTGCTTGGGCGACCATATGGGATGCCGGGATCGAACCCGGGCTCATACAGGCCGGGCGCGCAAGGCAAACGCTCCTACCTGCTGGGCTATCGCCCAGCCCCTGTTTTTTTATTTCTTTTATTGCTTTTTGGGTCACGCCTGGTAAGGCTCAAGGGTTACTCCTGGTGCTGCACCAAGGAATTACTCCTGGCAGTGCTCAAGGGACCATATGGGATTTCGGGGTAGTATTCAGGTCGGCCATGTGCAAGGCAAACACCTTACCTGCTGTGCTATTGTTCCGGCCCCAGTATATCTTTTTTGAGGAATAGTTTCTACTAGATTTTCTAAGTGCTGGATTTAGAGGTGACTACAAGAGTATGCCACCCGCACAGCAGAGCCTGGCAAGCTACCTGTGTCGTATTTGATATGCCAAATACCAGTAACAATTATATACCTCATTCCCATGACCTGATGGAATGGTTTGAGGCTCTTTATATTTCTGGAGCAAGCAGATGCCCTTGGGCTCTACTAGCATGAGACAGGACATATGGAGATGTTATTGGTGCCCGCTTGAGCAAATCAGTGATGAACGGGAAGACAGTGATACAGTGAGTTTCTACTAGATGAAACCTCTCTCTAAGTTGACACAATCTAGTAGTCACTGGAGACACAATTATACTGTGGAAAGAAATGATAGAAGTGCCCCAAAAGAGTCAAGAAGCCGCAGTAGTCCGGTGAAAATATAGGCTGTGGGAGAGATAATATAGTGATGAAGATGCTTTCCTTGCACACAACAGACCTGGGTTCAGTTCTTTGCACTCCAAATATATTGTTCCTTGAGCCCCACCTAGAGTAATCATTGAGTGATGAGCATAATTTCGGGCCTAGGGAAACAAGCTTATTTTTTTTCTTTCCTAATTGAGTTAGTTTCAGGTTGCCATGAATACCATTATGCTAGGGAAACAAGCCTTTCTAAGAATCTCAAAATCTTGATGTAAAAAGAGCCTTTTCTTTTCTTCTATATTTTTTTTAGTTTGTTTCCAAATCATATTTAAAACCAAGAAGAGAAAAATACATGGCCTTTATCTTCTTTGTGATTTAGAAATAGGGGCCAGAGAGTATGATACTTGCCTTGCACATGTTGACCTGGGTTTGATCCCTGACACCCCATCTGGTCCCCCAAGCCTTCAGGAGTGATTCCCAAGCACAGAGCCAAGACTAACTCCTAAGCACTACTAGGTGTGCCTACCTCATCCCTCCCCCCAAAAAAAAGAGGGAGGGAGGGCATACTCTTTTTCCCCCTCAGACTTTTCAGGGCTTACTTCTTATCATTTCTGGTGTGCTCAGAAGGCACGATGGGGTGTGGGGAATAGAACCCTGGCCAGCTGTGTGCAGGGCAAGCACCCTACCCAGTGTATTATCTCCCAACCTCAACCGTGACCATGTACCTTTTATTTCAGGAAGCAGCTTCCTTTCACTTACAGGGTAAGAAACGGGGGTTGTGGGGGAGAGTATTCATCAGAGCCAGAGCATTAGTAAAGCTAGAAAGGCACTTGCCTTGCCCTCAGCTAACCTGAGTTCACCCCCCAACACCCCCACCCCAGGAATGATCCCTGAGCACAGAACCAGGAGTCAGCCCTGAGCACCACCAGTGTAGCCCAAGAACAAACAAAAGTATTTCCATCTGGCCATAGTGATACTACGCTGGGTAGGGCCACTTACCCTTATATGTGGCTGGACTGGGTTGGATCCCTGGCAGTTCATATGGTCCCCAAGTCACACCAGTAGTAATCTCTGAGCATTGCCAGGTGTGACCCAGAAGCAAACCCAGAAAAAGATATCTCTATTTTCTACATTGTAGAAATTAGTGTTAAATATAAATTAAGTTATGTTCTTTTTTAATACCTATTTAGTTTGCCAGTGTTCAGGGCAGGCTAGAATTTTCTTATTAGTGTTCCAAAGACATATGAACAGTGGACCAGAAATCATATTGGAAGATCATTGCTTCTCTTCTAAAACTTCACTTTTGGCAAGTTATTTGGCTTCTCAAACATTCCTCTACACTCAGGAAACTAGGTTGTATGTTCTCTTGGGTGACATTTTTTAATTTTTTTTTTTCTTTTCCCAAATTTTATTACACCACATTTAGACATACGGCTGCAAGATGCTCATGTCGAGTTTTGGTTCTACAGTGTTCCAACACCCATCCTTCTACCCGAACCCATCTCCCATCACCAATGTCCCCACCTCCCCTCCCCCCTTCCCACACCTCAACTACTTGGCGGGTTCTGTATGTCTTTTATCTCCTCTCTATCTCTCCCTCCCATCTAACTTTCCTACACATCGTAGAATGCAGTACATTAAAGGACATAACTGTTTCCACTAGTTTGATGGACCGCCTCATGGTCAGCGCCCAGACAGTGAAGGTGGTGGCTAGTGTGGTGGGCGAGTCTCATCCGGCTGCTTCCGGGACCCCCCAGAGGTGATGGGGCCCACTTCCCAAACCCATCTGTCCTCCTGGGAGCCCCATGGTCAGCTGAGCCTGGGGAGAGCAGAGTTCCAGCTTCCCAGCCGCGTTTGAGACTGCATGCTATGGCTGGTCGCGCCTGGGGCAGTTCCTGGCGGTGCTACCAGGCTCGACAAAATGGAGGGGGAAGGGCTCTTGGGTAACTTTTTAAACTCTATCTAATCCGTGGTATCTTGTGCTTTGTTCAGTACTATTCACCTCCGTTTCTTAATCTCATCTCACTAGAGGTCTGTGGAGAACAGGAAAGGGATTCTCATGGAATGAAAATTTAGCAGAGAGCTCACATGACTCATAGACTGTTTTTAAAGCTAGGTTGGGATTGCAGAATAATTTAGGATATGCTGCTTAGAAATAGACACAGACAGATGCAAACACACTTCAGAGAACCTCATCTGGCAGACCATCTCCCTTTTTTCTGCTAAACAGTGCATGATTGTCTCAAATGAAATACTTCTCTGTGGTTGGTTGGTTGGTTGGGTTTTTGTGTTTTTTTTTCCTTGATTATGAGAACTGTTAGTAACAGTGGAAAACAAGTTTTATTCCACTTTTATTCAACTGAAATTCACATAAAAATGTTTTTCAGTTGATAATAGAATTTTTATTTTCTTTGAGTATTGAGCAAGGTCTTTTGCAAATTATATATCTTACACCTCTAAGCAGGTATGACTGATATTCATTGACTGCTCCTGCCAGGGACGCTGTTCTGACTATTTTGGAATTTTTCTAATATTTGCTTATAGCTTTTAGCATGTTTCCTATGTTTGTAGCATATGTAATCAGTAAGTTATAATTATTATAATGCATCTATTCATAAAATTAATTTGCTTCTTTATTCTTATATAAAGAAAATTGAACTTGTTTTCATTGTCCTCCTTTTTTACCTTTCAACAGTAAAAAGAACATAAGGAAGCAGCGAATGAAAATCTTATTCAATGTTGTTCTTGAAGCCCGAGAGCCAGGTTCAGGCAGAAGACTTTGTGATCTCTTTATGGTTAAACCATCCAAAAAAGGACTATCCTGATTACTACAAAATCATCTTGGAGCCAATGGACTTAAAAATAATTGAACATAACATTCGTAATGACAAGTATGCTGGAGAAGAGGGAATGATAGAAGACATGAAGCTTATGTTTCGAACGCTAGGCACTACAACGAAGAGGGCTCCCAGGTATGGAACTAGGGTTCCGTGGTCTACTGGCAGAGTAATGTGATTCCAAACATCAGGCCTAGACATCATACCAAGGTTACTCTCTTTTTTTTTTGGGCTGGTTCTTTTTTTGGGCTAATGCATTGTCTTTTTTTTTTTTTTTTTTTTGCTTTTTTGGGTCACACCCGGCAATGCTCAGGGGCTACTCCTGGCTCTGCACTCAGGAATTACTCCTGGCGGTGCTCGGGGGACCATATGGGATGCCGGGAATCGAACCCGGGCCGGCACAAGCCGGCCGCGTGCAAGGCAAACGCCCTACCCGCTGGGCTATCGCCCGGGCCCCTAATGCATTGTCTTAATGAGGCCGGAATAGTAGTATAGCAGGTTAGGCACTTGCATGGGGTCAACCCAGGTTCAATTCCTAGCATTTCATATGGTCCCCTGAGCCCTGCCAGGAGTGATCCTTCAGTGCAGTACTGCCAGGTGTAGCCCAAAAAAAACAAAAACAAAAAATAGATGGTCATAACAATTTAAAATGGTGTGGGATGGGGGCTGGAAAGATAGAGTAGGAAGTAAGGCACTTGTCTTGCATACTGCTAACCCTGATTCATATCCCTGAGTTTGCCAGGATTCACTTCAGAACACTAACAGGTGTGTCCAAAGAAAAAGGGCTGAGCACTTTTGTTGCCTGTCAAATGCCTGGGTTTGATCCCTGGCCCTGAGTGTCTCTGGAAATTTCCCCCAAGCACCACCAGCTATGGCCCGAAAACAAAGCTCAAATGGAATACAGTTTTTTTTTTCCATATTCTAACATCCTAAATTTGAGTTCTGTTTCTGCCAACCTATGTGTAAGTAATTATCTTTTCTCATCTGTGTTTGGGATGGTAATAAAACTTATCAGGGGATGATTTAGTGTTTTAATGAGATAATACATGTAGACCATTAATGTAGTGCCTAGATTGGATAAATACTCAGATGAAAACTAGTGGCGTAAAAATCTTCCATGATGATTATTTACTCTGTTAGGGATAGTATAGTGTTTTTAATGAGATACTATATGTAGACCATTAATGTAGTGCCTGGATTGGATAAACACTCAGATGAAAACTATTGACATAATAATCCTCCATGATAATTAATTATTCAGTACTATTATCAGTGGTCGCACTTCTAAGGATGGTTCCAAAAATGGTAACATTATATTAATCAGGATATTTTCATAAGTGCACTTCTAAATAATTGATCTTGGACTGGAGAGTTAGTACAGTGGGTCAGTTGTTTGCCTTGCATGCAGCCAACCAAGGTTCAATCCCTGGCACCACATATGGTCCCCTAAGCCCCACCAAGAGAGCTCTGAGCAGAGGGCCAGGAGTAAGCCCTGAACATAGTTGGGTGTGACTCAATAACTCCTCCCCCTGCCCCCCAAATTGATCTTGTTTAAGGCTTCTTGATATTCAGTTCTTATGAGTATAGTTAAAATTCTTCCTTTATTGTATTGATATTGTTTGATATCCTTTATTTTGAATTTCCCAAAAAATAATGTTTTTAAATAATATTTTTTTCCTGTCAGAGTTACTATAAAAGTAGGCACCAAGGGGCTGGAAAGATAAGATAGTACAGTGGGTGAGATATTTGCCTTGCATGCAGCCAACCTGGGTTGAATTTCGAGCACCCCCATATGTTTCTCAAAGCCCCACCAGGAGTAAGCTCTGAGCACCACTGGTTGTGGCCCAAAAACAAAGATACAAAGTATGTTTATAATCAGCAAAGTGGTTCTTTCATAGTTTACTCTATCCTATAGCCATTGACTAATTTGCTGCTTATCTTCGCTTTTGAAAGATGTGTCCAGGCTGGAGTTTTAGTTTAATGGTAGTGAACTTGGAATTTTAGTTTAATGACAGTGAACTTGGGGGCCAGAGCGATAGTTAGTGGGTTAGGTCCTTGGGTTGCATATAACTGACCCAAGTTCGATCCCCAGAACCAATTATGGTTCCCTTAGCTAGCCAGGAGTAAGCCCTGAGCTCAGCTTGTTGTGTCCCGTAAACTAAAAAAAAGAAAAACAATTGTAGAGAATTGCCATTGCATGTGTGGGGTAATGATTCGTATCCTGGAACCACACGAAAAGGAGTGGTCAGGAAAGCAGTCACCCATTCCTTCAGCCCCTCTACTAGTTACAGAGGACACAACTGTGCCACTGTAGGTCAGTAATCTAGTTCTTGGCTGCAAATTCTGCCCTGTCTCAGTCTTCAGAGATTCCAGAATCAGAACTGAGTTTGAACTTGGAAGTTAGCAATATTTTATTTAAGTACTGCTCTCCAGCTTTTTATTTTTAACATGCCTGGAAGTACTTGGGGGAATTACTTGGGAGGAACACTCCTGGCTCTATTCTCAGGGTCAGTCCTAGAAGTGTTGTGGTGCCAAAGATCTAACCTATTCTCCTGTATGTAAAGTATCCAATCTTCCCCAGATAGTCGGAGAGAGAGCCCATTATGGAGAGAGAGCTCATTATGACTTATTTTTAATCTTTTCTATTGAGGCAAGTCTACTATTTTGAAGGCCCAGTGGAACAGAAGATAGTTTTGATTAAACAACACCTGTAAATTTGTCTTAGAGCTTGCAGTGAGGGTTGGGGATATAGTTCCATAGTAGAGAGCAATATGCCTCACATATATGAGACCCGAGGTTTGATCCCTGAAATTAGAAAAACAAAAGACTTACAATGTTTCTATAATAGTTCTCAAAAATGTGTGACCAAGCTACACAAAAAAGCTATAAAGTAAAAATAATCTAGCCCGTCTTAGTAAAGCCGCTCTTGGTCATGTTGAGGACCATTAGGATCTTTGTGTGTTGCCTTTTCAATTACTCCCCTGAAATTCAGTAAGTTGTTTTTTCAGTAGTGTAGAAATGAGAAAACCTGATCTTTCCCCTTAGAAAAACCTGATCTTTCCCCTTTAAGTTTCATCAGTAAATGCTCGAGATGAGAGCCTTCTGAGACTATACCACCTACACGGGAAAGCCTGGCAAGCTTCCCGTGTTTTATTTACTTGTTATGCCAAAAAAGAGAGCTGCTACTTGCTCTCCCTATGCCCAGCCACTCTCGAGGCGCCTGGGAGGGATAGTGGGTTCTAGCCCTGGCCCACCACCCCAGAAGAGCCGCACAACAAGCCAGATGACCCCCCACTCCATCCGGGCCACCATTTTCTGTATCCAGACTTCCCTCTAGTCAGAACTCCACCCAGCAACAGCCTATTACAGCCTGTCTTGTGCGGCCGCGTTTCATCTATAAATGCTATATTTAGAGGTGACTACAAGGGTATGCCACCTGCATGGCAAGCCTGGCAAGCTGCCCGTGTTTTATTTGATATGCCAAATACCAGTAACTATTTTTTTTTTTTTTTTTGCTTTTTGGGCCACACCCAGCAATGCTCAGGGGTTACTCCTGGCTCTGCACTCAGGAATCACTCCTGGCGGTGCTCAGGGGACCATATGGGATGCTGGGGATCGAACCCAGGCCGGCACAGGCCGGCCGCGTGCAAGGCAATCGCCCTACCCGCTGGGCTATCGCTCCAGCCCCAATACCAGTAACTATTATATTAGTTCATTCCCATGACCTAATATAATGGTTTGAGGCTCTTTATGTTCCTGGAGCGAGCAGATGCCCTTGGGTTCTACTAGCATGAGACAGTACATATGGAGATATTACTGGTGCCCGCTCTAGCAAACAGATGATCAACGGGAGGATAGATATAGTGGATAGTGAGAGTGATGCCAAAAAACTAGTAACAATTATGGACCTCAGTTCCATGCCCTGAAGAATGGTCTGGGGCTCTTCCTGTCCCTGGAGCAAGCAGATGCCCTTGGGTTACACTTGCTTGCGACAGGACTTATGGAGATGTTACTAGTGCCCACTCGAGCAAATCGATGAACAATGGGAAGACAGTGATACAATGATACAGTGATGCCTGCTCACTAGAATCAGCCAGGAAACTTAAAACAAGAAACCAGCTAAAACCTAGACCTATCTCACAAGCGATTTTTTTTGCCCTTTAATTTTAAAATTTTAATTAAGCATAGATTTTAACAGGGAAGTTTAAAACTTCTTTAGGGACATACAAAGTTACATTTCAGGGGGCGGAGCAATAGCACAGCAGGGAGGGTGTTTACCTTGCACATAGCTGACCTGGGTTCAATCTCCAGCATTCCATATGGTCCCCGAGTGCTGCCAGGAGTAATTCCTGGGTGCAGAGCCAAGAGTAACCCCTGAATATCACTGGGTGTATCATACTGGTATCACTTGTCTTCCCTTTGTTCAAGCGGGCACCAGTAATGTCTCCATTAGTTGGGAATGAGGTCCATTATTGCTACTGTTTTTGGCCTATCTGGGTCATACGCAGTGGTGCCATGGAATAGAACCAGGCTTAGCCTCCTGTATGTCAGGTGCTTAGCCACTATCATTCCAGCTCAGAATCTCTTTTTTAAAATTACTATAAGAGGGGACTGGCGAGATAGTACAGCGGGTAGAGTCTTTACTTTGCATGCGGCCGGCGCAGGTTCAATCCCTGGCATCCCATATGGTCCCCGAGCACCACCAGGAGTAAGTGCAGAGCCAGGAGTAACCCCTGAGCATTGCTGGGTGTGACCCAAAAGGCAACAACAATAAAAAAAATACTATAAGGTTGTGTTCAATTTTTTTTTTCTTTTTTGGGTCACATCCAGCAACGCTTATATAAAAATATAAGTAGTATGAGACTAACATCACAGGCCAGGGAAAACAGAGGTCAGGAGGACTGATCAATGGTTGGAAGCTTGCTGCAAGAGTGTCTGGGGGTCTAAGGGCTGTTAGGATAGAGAAGGGACCAGTAAATTTACATTTCAGTAGATATTGCCGTATGTTGTGTATTGATATTTATTATATTTCAATAGAAATAATTATGGATTTATTCATGGAATATAGGTATACAATGATGCACATCTTGGAGAAGTTACTCAAGGATAAGAGGAAAGAACTGGGCCCACTTCCTGATGATGAGGATATGGCTTCTCCCAAGCTCAAACTGAGTAAGGCAGCCTCACACCTTGTTTCTATATTTAGTCTGTCAGGGGATAGATTACAGCTTTATTAAAATAGTAGTAACGGTGAATATATTTGAACTCACCAGCATTCCAGTGTGGCGTTTCTTCTCTCAGGCATTTTCTTGTAGTTTAAGTAAACTGTCAGCAAAGATTTTGTTTACTTCTTTTTGAATATGGTGAGCATTTTGTAAATGTTGAGTAGTAAGACTAGAGATAATAGATATATACACACACACATTCATAGTATATGCCGAGAACAGGATAGTGGAGGGTTTGTTCATTTTTGTATGTTTGATGATTGGTAGCGTTAAAAACTAATCTCCTCGCACTTCCTCCCCCTCCCCCAAAAAAAAAAAAAAAAAAGGTTCCCGGGCCGTAGCGATAGTTCAGCGTGTAGGGTGTTTGCCTTGCATGTGGCCGGTCCATGCCGGTCCGGGTTCGATCCCCGGCATCCCATACATGGTCCCCTGAGCACTGCCAGGAGTAATTCCTGAGTGCAGAGCCAGGAGAAATCCCTGAGCATTGCCGGGTGTGACCCAAAAAAGAAAAAAAAAAAAGGTTCCCAATGATCCTAGCATCTCCTACTAGGTTTGATTTTTTTTTTTTTTTTTTGGGTCACCTGGCAATGCCTGGGGTTACTCCTGGCTCTGCACTCAGGAATTACTCCTGGCGGTGCTCGGGGACCATATGGGATGCTGAGGATAGAACCCAGGTTGACCACATGCAAGGCAAACGCCTACCACTAGACTATCACTCTGGCCTCTCTCCTACTAGGTTTAGAGGTAATGGGCCAGAGCGATAGCCCAGCAGTAGGGCGTTTGCCTTGCACGTGGCCGGCCTCTGCCGGCCCGGGTTCGATTCCCAGCATACAAAGCATGTGCTCTTCCCCTTTGAAGTAACACTGTGGCCCAGAAAAGGGGTTTTAAAATGATGTGGTGTGAGGCCCCAGGAGGACAGATGGGTTTTGGGAGTGGGTCCATCACCTCTGGGGGGTCCCGGAAGCAGCCAGATGAGACTCACCCACCACATTAGCCATTTTCGCTGTCAGGACGCTGACCATGAGGCCCCCAAGTTGTGCAGCCGCTTGTGGCAAGAGTCCGTCAGACTAGTGGAAACAGTTATGTCCTTTAATGTACTGCATTCTACGATGTGTAGGAAAGGTAGGCAGGAGGGAGAGATAGAGAGGAGAGAAAAGATATACAGAACCCGCCAAGTAGTTGGGGTGCAGGAGGGGGAGGTAGGTGGGAACATTGGTGATGGGAGATGGGTTCGGGTGGAGGGGATGGGTGTTGGAACACTGTAGAACCAAACTCGAGCATGAACATCTTGCAATTGTATATCTAAAAGTGGTATAATAAAATTATAAATAAATGAATGAATGAATACATATATAAATAAATAGATACGTAAATAAATAATGAATGAAAAATAAATTAAAAAGAAATAAAACGGGGCCGGAACGATGGCCCAGCGGGTAGGGCGTTTGCCTTGCACGTGGCCGGCCTGTGCCGGCCGGAGTTCGATCCCCGGCATCCCATATGGTCCCCCGAGCACCGCCAGGAGTAATTCCTGAGTGCAGAGCCAGGAGAAACCCCTGAGCATCGCGGGTGTGACCCAAAAAGCAAAAAAAAAAATAAATAAATAAAAATAAATAAAAGAAATAAAACTATGTGGTGCAGGGCCAGAGCAATAGCACAGCAGGTAGGGGCGTTTGCCTTGCGTGCAGCTGACCTGGGTTCAATCCCCGGCATCTCATATAGTCCCCTGAGCACTGCCAGGAGTAAATCCTGAGTGAAGAGATAGGAATAACACCTGAGCGTCGCTGGGTGTGACCCAAAATGCAAATGAGTGAGTGAGGAGGAGGAGTGAGTGAGTGGTGAGTGAGTGAGTGAGTGAGTGAGTGAGTGAGTGAGTGAGTGAGTGAGTGAGTGAATAAAATGATATGTGCAATAGGGATTTGAAACCTAGGAATATATATAACACTTTAAACTGTATATGGGAAATTATAGACCTCTGCTAATCGATTATTAATTTTGTTTTGTTTAGAATTTCTTTTAAAAATGTATCCATTATCCTTTACCAGCAAAAAAGCATTGTTCATACACCTAGTTGTGGAATTGGCACATTTTTCAGCTATGGTGCATAATTACCTCGTGTTCACATAACAGGTTATGGTAGTTGTATACTCAGCCATAGTACTTACAAAGCTTGTACACCTGCAGTTGTGCTTGAACACTTTTATCACCGTTCATCGCATTGAGTTGTGGTGTACAAGTTATGGTTCTGGAGTTCACCAGGATGACCGGTTCTCTTGCTCCGTGCTCTGACTGTCATCAAAAGCCACTGATAGAGTCTTTACTGCCTAGTATTTTAAGATATACCACACTCAGGCAGTCTGTGAATCAGTCATTTGTCAAGAAGCTACCGACATTAGCATGTGAAATCCATTTCTGGGGCTGGAGCGATAGCACAGTGGGTAGGCGCATGTGGCCGACCTAGATTCGATCCCTAGAATCCCATGTGGTTCCCGAGCACTGCCAGGAGTAATCCTGAGCAAAGAGCCAGGAGTAACTCCAGAGCATGGCTGGGTGCAAATGAAAAAAAGCAAAAGATAAATAAATAAATGCAAAACACAAAAAATAAATAAACTAATAAATGAATGAATAGATAGACTATAGTCTAACATCCTGCTGGATTAATATCCATAAATTTAGATTATGGAGCCAGAAAATTGTGTGTTTAAAGATAAAATGTATCACTTGTATCACTTCTCTTCCTCTTGTTGATTTGCTCCAGTGAGCACCAGTAACATCTTCATATATCCTGTGCTAGTGTAGCCCAAGGGCAACTGCTCACTCCAGGAACAGGAAGAACCTCAAACCATTCCTTCAGGTCATGGGCATGAGGTCTATAATAAGATAAAATTAAGACAAAATGTATCTTAAGTTTATATTGGTGCTTCCTTTTTGGGTTTGGACCACACTGGGCAATACCGAGATAGGAAAGCTATTCCTGGCCATGTTGGGGGGAACTCTGAGGTATTTGGGATCTATCCCTGGCCTCTCACATGCAGAGCATGGGGTCCAGCCTTTGATGTTTCTCCCTGACCCGATACGGATTCTTTGGAATAACATCATGGCTATAACATTTTTTGGTGTCCTAGTTTAACATGTTTCTTTTCCTCTCTTGTGATGAAATTATACTGTCAAATAGTTATTCATATGCTTTAGCTTTCTTCACAACTGTAGCAGACAGAACAGTAGCACTGCTTACTTTCCCACTAAAAATGTTACTGGAATATTGTAAATTTTTTTTCTGATTCTTTTCTAGAGTGCCTTTCACTACTGCTAAGTACTGTTTCAAAAAATCGGTTGAAATAGTTCCTTATTTGTGCTTATACTTTCATGTCCATACAGATATTGATTCATTTTATCATTTTATTTTAAATCTTTTTCTTTAGGTAGGAAGAGTGGCATATCTCCTAAAAAATCTAAATATATGACTCCAATGCAGCAAAAACTAAATGAAGTGTATGAAGCTGTGAAGAACTATACTGATAAAAGGGGTCGCCGCCTCAGTGCTATATTTCTGAGACTTCCATCCAGATCTGAATTGCCAGATTACTATTTGACTATTAAAAAACCCATGGACATGGAAAAAATTCGAAGTCACATGATGGCCAACAAGTACCAAGATATAGACTCTATGGTGGAGGACTTTGTCATGATGTTCAACAATGCCTGTACATACAATGAACCCGAGTCTTTGATATACAAAGATGCCCTTGTCCTACACAAAGTCCTCCTTGAAACACGGAGAGACCTAGAAGGAGATGAGGATTCTCATGTCCCAAATGTAACCTTGCTGATTCAGGAGCTTATTCACAATCTTTTTTGTGTCAGTCATGAGTCATCAGGATGATGAGGGAAGGTGCTACAGTGATTCATTAGCAGAAATTCCTGCCGTGGACCCCAACTTTCCAAATAAACTTCCTCTTACTTTTGACATAATTCGGAAGAATGTTGAAAATAATCGCTACCGGCGGCTCGATTTATTTCAAGAACATATGTTTGAAGTATTGGAAAGAGCAAGAAGGATGAATCGGTATGTTTTCAGAGTTGTCTTTCAAAAGGTGTGATTTATTGCACAACAGAAAACATTATTGTTTTGATGTACTCTTTCATTCAACCTAGGTGCGTAATTACACTTGGTCAGGTTCTAATTTAAGTTCTAATTAGGAAACCCTTGAAGAGGGCAAGGAAGTGTATATTGTAAGGGAGGGAAGGGCATACAACTGTCATAAAGTTTCTTGAGTTTCTTGTTAGGTGTATGGTGTTAGGACCCATGAGGGAGGCTTTTTACATCACTATCACTATCTTCCCGTTAATCATCTATTTGCTAGAGCGGGCACCAGTAATATCTCCACATATCCTGTCTCATGCTAGCAGAACCCAAAGGCATCCGCTTGCTCCAGGAACATAAAGAGCCTCAAACCATTATATTAGGTCATGGGAATGACCTAATATAAATGTTACTGGTATTTGGCATATCAAATACTACACGAGCAGCTTGCCAGGCTTGCTGTGAGGGTGGCATACTGTTGTAGTCACCTCTAAATAAAGAATTTATTGATGAACCGCAAGGCCGCAAGTGGCCGCGCAAGCCAGGCTGTGATACTCAGGTGTGCTGGGTGGAGTTGTGACGAGAGGGAAGTCCAGATGTGGATAATGGCGGGCCCCATGGAGTCGGGGGTCGTCTGGCTTGTTGTGAGGCTCCGCTGGGGTGGCAGGCCAGGGCTAGAACCCGCCAGGCCTCCCGGGCGCCTCATGAGCGGCTGGGCACAGGGAGAGCAAGTAGCAGCTCTGCCCCCATGTCTGAGAGTCTCTGGTTCAGCGTACCTGGACCGGATTGAAAAAAAACTGCTGCAGGATGGGTGTCGATGATCCGGGCTGTGATAGTCTGGTCTGCTGAGTGGAGTTGTGGCGAGAGGGAAGTCCGGATGTGGATAATGGCAGGCCCCATGGAGTCGGGGGGTCATCTGGCTTGTTGTGAGGCTCTGCTGTGGCACCGTAGAACCCACCATGCCTCCCAGGCGCCTCATGAGCAGCTGGGCACAGGGAGAGCAAGTAGCAGCTCTGCCCCATGTCTGAGAGGGGGCTGGAGCGATAGCACAGCGAGTAGGGCATTTGCCTTACACGTGACCGACCTGGGTTCGATCCCGGCATCCCATATGGTCCTCCAGCACTGCTAAGACTAATTCCTGAGCAAAGAACCAGGGAGTAACTCCTGAGCGTCACAGGGTATGATCCCCCAAAAAAAGCAACGTAGGGCTGTATTGTTCCCTTTTTACATAATAGATAAAATAAAAAACACGGCTTTTTTAAAAATAAAATTTTTAAAAAATAATGACTTTTAAAAGTCATTATTTCTGGGGCTGGAAGCGATAGCCCAGCGGGTAGGGTATTTGCCTTGCACGCAGCCGGCCTTTACCGGCCGGGTTCGATCCCTGGCATCCCATATGGTCCCCTGAGCACCGCCAGGAGTCATTCCTGAGTGCAGAGCCAGGAGTAACCCCTGAGCATTGCCGGGTGTGACCCAGAAAGAAAAAAAAAAAAAAAGAAAGAAAAGAAAAGTCATTATTTCTGGGGCCAGAGCAATAGTCCAGCAAGTAGGGCGTTTGCCTTGTGCGCAGCTGACCCAGGTTCGATTTCTGGCATCCCATATGGTCCCCTGAGTAATTCCTGAGTGCAGAGCCAGGAGTAACCCCTGAGCATCGCCGGGTGTGACCCAAAAAGCAAATTAAAAAGAAGTCATTTCTTTCACAGTGCAGAAACATTTGTTAAACCATTTTTATTAAGTACTAGGGTTCACAGTACTGTTAGTCAACCTTCTCCTTAACATGTCCTTTGTCCCGTTGCCACACCCATCACCAGAGCACACACAACCTTCTCCAATGCAAGGACTTCTCCTACCCATTTTCCCGCCCCTGTGTACATTGATAGTACCTCAGTTCTGATGACTTTGATCATTTGTTTTCTTTTTTTTTTTTAATTTTTTATTATACCACCGTGAAACATACAGTTACAGAGGTGTTCATAATTGGTTCTTGGTAATACAGTATTCCAGCACCCATCCCTCCACCAGTTCCGTGCCCCATCACCGCCACCAGTGTACCCACACCCCCCCCGCCCATCCCCAGGCTGCCTCAGTAGCAGGTACCCCCCCATTTCCTCTCTTTCTCTCTGTCTGTCTATCTGTTTCAGCATCTCTTTCCCTCTTCTTTTACACATTATGGCTAGCCCTGCAGACATTTAGAGTTTATCATGTAAGTCTCTTTGTGTATATTCAGACCATTTGTGGTTTTCTTACTATGTTTCTCTTTTTATCTCATATTGGGTTAGACCTCATTGTTCTTCTTTTAATTGTGGAAGCAGTAACAGCTACTCACATTGTTGAGTACTAAATTCCACAAGAGTGAAAAAAGTGGAAAAATTCTTCCTAAAACTTTTAATTTTTTTATTACAGATAAGTTTAGAAATTATGAACTATTCTGTGGTATCACTCTATCACTGTCTTCCGTTCATCATCGATTTGCTCGAGCAGGCACCAGTAATATCTCCATATGTCCTGTTTCATGCAAGTAGAGCCCAAGGGCACCTGCTTGCTCCAGGAACATAAAGAGCCTCAGACCATTCCATCAGGTCATGGGAATGAGGTCTATAATTGTTACTGGTATTTGGCATATCAAATACAACATGGGTAGCTTGCCAGGCTCTGCCATGCTGGTAGCATACTCTTGTAGTCATCTATAAATCCAGCATTTATTGATGAACCACGCGGCGAAAGTGGATGCGTGAGCCGGGCTGTGATAGGCTGATCTGCTGGGTGGAGTTCTGATGAGGGGGAAGTCCGGATGTGGAGAATGGAGGCCTTCATGGAATGGGGGGGTCGTCTGGCTTGTTGCGAGGTTCTGCTGGGGTGGCGGGCCAGGGCTAGAACCTGCCATCCCTCCCAGGCTCCTCGTGAGCGGCTGGGCACAGGGAGAGCCTGTAGCAGCTCTGCCCCATGTCTGTGAGTCTCTCTGTGGTAATGCATTTTAAGATACACATGAAATAGATAAATCCTGAAAATGTAAAATTTAGTGAGAGGGAAGAGTGTTAAGAAAAACAGAAGGGAAGAATAAGCTGACAGAAGTAAAAGTGGCGCCAGAGTGATAGCACAGCGGGAAGGCGTTTGCCTTGCACGCTGCCGACCCAGGTTCAATCCCTGTTATCCCATATGGTCGGTCCCCAAGCACTGCCAGGAGTAATTCCTGAGTTCAGAGCAAGGAGTAACCCCTGAGCATTGCCGGGTGTGACCCGTGACCCAAAGAACAAAAAAAAAAAAAAAAAAGTAAAGCTGTGTTTTACCCTGAGAAAGGAAAGTTGATTCCCATGTTGGTATCTTATACCATCATGCTTTGTCACGCTTAACCCCACCCATGGCTGCTGTCTGATGTCAGCTGTGTCTTCACACCCTGAAATAGAAGGAACAAGGCACACAGCAGAGGCAAAAACTCTGGGGTGAGAGTTTTTGGCTTGTCTGCCAGCAATATGTAGGTTAGCACAGCCTGACTTGTGCCAGTTGGGCACTGACTTTTTAATCAGTTTAATCAGGCATGAATTTGGGTGATTTTGTTTTGTTTTTAGCGGGAAGGGATCTCATTGGTGGTGCTGGGATCTTGTGCTTCCAGCTCTATGCTCAGGGGTTTGTCTCTAGGGGACTCAGGGTACTTTGCAGTACTGGGCCTCCCTCGTGCTAGGCAAGAGACGTAAGCCCCTTTCCGGTCTTTGGCTCAGTTGTCAGCATTCTATAAATGCTCTGACTCTCACAGGTTAGAATTCCATGGGAAAAGGGATAAGAGACATCAGTAGCCTTTAATTATCTTATTTTTTCCTTCTACTGAATTCTGCCTTATACGGAATGATTACCCGCCAATTAGTTCTTTTTCCATCTTAAGTTCTTTATTTGTTTTGATTTGGGGCCACACCCAGTTTTGCTCAGGGCTTAGTCCTACCTCTGCACTGAGGGATCACTCCCTGGCGTGCCCAGGGGACACTAGGAGGTGCCTGGGATTAAATCCAGGTTGGCTGCATGCAAAGCAGCACTGCCCTCTGCACTGTCGCTCCAGCCCCTCCATACTTAGTTCTTATTCTCAGATGTAGGGAATACCTGACCTCTCCCATCCACAGATCTTATTACTGAAAACCAGTCCACTGCGTTCTGCCATCACCGTATCCCTAATCATGGTGTGTAATTGCTCATCCGATACTCTATGGTCTCTCACTCATATTTCCTACATAAAACTTTAAATTAAAAAAAAAAATCTTGCTCTTCAAAAGTCTTCTCCCTTGAACATGTGTCTCCTGGCTTATCTCTATGCCGCCTTGTTGCTTGACTGCTTTCTCAAGTTCATGTTCTCTCTTGATCCTTTCCTTTTCCCCACAACCCCGCATCTTTCTAAGTAAGTTTTATTCAGTAAGAACTGTCTTGCTTCACACACATGCAAATACAGCTAGGGGACAGAAAGCTCATACAGCAAGTCAGACACTTGTCTTGCATGTGCTTTACCCAGGTTCAGTCCCCCACAGCTGATATGGTTCCTTCAACCCCATCAGGAGTGATCCCTGAGCCCAGAGTAAACACTGAGCACCACCGGATATGGGTCCCTCCCCCAAAAGAAACCCTGAAAAAACAGGTATAGGACTAGAGAGAGTACAGTGAATAGGGTGCTGGTGCATGTGGCCTACCTAGGTTTGATCCCGGCATCCCATATGGTCCCCTGAGCACTACCAGGAGTAATTCCTGAGTGCAGAACCAGGAGTAACCCCTGAGCATCACTGGGTATGACCCAAAAAACAAATTAGTCATTTAAAACAGTTTTAATGACTATTAAACCTTGTGATATAATAAAATTATAAATTACCCTTTTAGCCTAGCATGAATTACTCAAAAGCATGTTCTTATTTTTTTAGCTTATAGTTAAAGTTGTAAACTATCACTGAACAATTTTATTTATTTTTTTAAATATTTTATTGTACCACCGAGAGATATAAAAATTACAAGATGTTCAGTTTGTTATACAGTCACACAGTTCCAGCACCCATCCCTCCACCCATGCCCATCTTCCACCACCAATGTCGACACTTCCCTCCCCCAATTCCCAATCCTGCCTTCAAGGCAGGCTCTCTATCTCCTCCTTTCTCTCCCCTCCCCCACAACTCGCTTCCCTTTCTTACTGTGGATTTTAGTAAACACATTTAGAGGTTATCATGTGAATCTTTTTGACTATAGTCAAAGCATAGTTCTCAGATGGCATCATTTTCAATGATTATCAGCAAACAGTTCCCTACTCTGTCTTACCTAGCTTATGACTCACGTGGTATACGGATTTTGAGATGAAGCCGGCGCGTCATGGGTATAGGGTTGTGTCCAGCTTTGAGTCCAGACTGAAGGATGACTGTGTTTGTGCTGTGCGAGGCTTTCTGACTTCTGGGAGCCTGTCAGAGGAGAGGCCACGGAGCAAAAAGCTGCCCCCACTCCAAGATACCCCATCAGTCTACCACGGGGTGGTCAGGTAGACTCCGCCCTGCACCTAAATACCTGGTGCCGGCGAAATCCCCTACAGCAGTCTGGGTGGGGTTTCCAAGCCTTTGTGGAGGGGCCAAGGTGGGGGGAGATGGCGCGACTCCGGGTAGTCGCTGAGTCCCGCATCCCTGGGCTTGAACTCGGCTTCTCTCTTGGGTTGGGCTGTGTCCAGCTGTGGAGTACAGAGGATGACTGTGGTTGTATTGTACAAAGGTTTTCTGACTTCTGGGACCCTGGGGGAGGACAGGCCAAAGAGCAAAAACCTGCCCCAAACAAGACGCCCCATCAGTCGACACACTGAACAATTTTAATATCAGTGAATCATCTTTATTTTTCCTTTTTTGGGTCACACCCGGCAATGCTCAGGGGTTACTCCTGGCTCTGCACTCAGGAATTACTCCCAGCAGAGCTCAGGGTACCATCACGGAATGCCGAGGTGTAAACCTGCTAGCGTGCAAGGCAAACACCCTACCCGCTATGCTGTCGCTCCAGCCCCTCAATGAACCAGCTTAAGGCAGAGAGAGATAATACAACACGTAGGGCATTTGCCTTGTATGTGGCCAATCCCATATGGTCCCGCTAGCCTACTAGGAATGATCCTGAGCACTGCTAGGTGCAGTCCCAGAGCAAAAACAAAACAGTGAATAGTCTTCACTTTCTATCAGAAAACATATCAAAATAATGTCACAGATGGTCATAAATAGTACAGGTACTTAACGTGACTTTGGTCACTGGCACCACATACAGTTCTCTGACATCAGAAGTGATCCCTAAGCACAGCTGCCTGTGTCCCACAAACAAAAAAAATAAATAAATATATATTTTTGTTTGTTTTTTTTTTGAGCCACATCTAGCATTGCCCTTTCTCCTAAGCAGGTGCTCAGTTCCGTGGGTCTAACCCAGATCGGCCATGTGTGAGGTGTTTAAATTTAAAAAAAAAAATGTATTTATTGGGTTTGCCATGACCATACAGCTGTACAATCACAGCAGCCCCAATAAATATTTTTTTTTCCCTTTTGAGCCACACCCGGCAATGCTCAGAGGTTTCTCCTGGCTCTGCACTCAGGAGTTACTCCTGGCGGTGCTCGGGGGACCATATGGGATGCCGGGATCGAACCCGGGCTGGCATGGGCCTGCCGCATGCAAGGCAAACGCCCTACCTGCTGGGCTATCGCTCCAGCCCCAATAATTTTTTTTTAATTTAAAGTTCTGGAGACTTTAGCGTGACACTCTATTGTGTGTTATGAAACAGCTAATTAGGTTAGCCATTCCCACCAGAATGGCTGTGCTGCTAAGACATTGATATATGGTTATCTTTGTGAGTTATTTTTTAAATCCTGATATTTCTTATTTACAGAATTATGTCTAACCCTTCCTCAGACTACAGTGGATTAGAAAGAGTTCTAAAAAAAAATCTTGTTTAAATTCTAGGGCATATTTTGCCCAATATTCTCATTTTATAATTAAGGAAAGAAATTTAGAAATGTCTTTCAAAATTACTGTTTCAT
>JAJIBD010013365.1:0-15291 GCA_021461705.1 Cryptotis parvus | reverse complement strand
TATATGAGTGAAATTCAGATTGCCCATACAGAATGGGTGAGTCTTACAAAGCACGTGGTATTTACTACTAAATTAGTTGTTATAAGCCTATAGTTCATCTATACAATATAACAGTAATTGTCAAGTGTAATTAATTTCCGAATCTTATTCTTATTTCATTTTCATGATCATCATAGTATCTGGTTTCAAGTGACATTAAGGTACATCTGAGTTTTCCCTTCTCACTTATATAGCCTTCAGTTTTACTTGTGGACTGACTAGTATTCCATACTATTTACATTTTTTTCTTTTAGCACTTAGCTTGCATATGTCTGACTGAAGGTTCAGTCTCAGCTCCCCCACAGGGTGCCCTGGGCACCACCAAGAGTTATCCCTGAACACAGAGCTAGCACTAAGCCCTGAACACCGGCCCAAAAGCTAAAAAATAAAGAACTGAAATCTTTTGGTATCACTTTATTGCTAATTCCTCACTAATAACAGATTGTTTTTTGCTTTTTTTTATTTGTTAGTTTGTTTTGGGGGTCACACCCAGCTGTACTTAGGGTTTACTCCTAACTGTACTTAGTCCCCTGGAGGACTCAAGGGACCATATGGGATTCCTGGAATCAATCTTGGGTCAATGGCAAGGCTTACCTGCTATACTATCACCCCAGTCCTGATATTGTTTTAAAGAAAAAGGAATGGGAAAAATAAAAAACCTTTGCATTCACATCATTCTGAGAGACACACTATTGAAATATTTAAAGTAGCATAACCTAATTTATGCTGCTCATTTCCTATACTTCACTAAGTATGCCTCTATATGAATAATTAAAAACAAAAATCTAGAAAATGTTTCAAATTTCAAAATAAGTGTCATAAACAAACTGTTCTCTAAAATTATCTTAATATGATTAATATTGTGTAGATTATGCACTATTAAGGTATACTAATTTATTTATTTTAAATATCTAGTCCTTTCAATTCCATGATCTATGTGTGGTTGAATTATTCCTATTGTCTAGGGCTGGAGATAAAATACAGTGAGCAGAGTGCTTGCCTTATAGGGCCAACCGGGCTTCAATCCTGGCACCCCATATGCTAATCTTGTCTCTATTCAGGAGTGATCTCTGAGCTCGGAGCCAAGAGTAAGCCCTGAGAACCCTAGGTGTGGTCCTAAAACAAAAACAAATAAAAATTCCCAGTGGCCTAAATTAATCCTTAGTGCTAATCACAGCATTATATGTTTATCAGAATGAGTTTTTGTAAGTAGCAGGCCTGTAGGCCTTCCCTCCCCAAAAAATTTAATATATTGAAGTAATATAGAGAAGAACTTAGGAACATCTTAGGGAGCATAAGGACAAGGATGGAGTTAGAAACATTCTCTTGACTTATATCATGGTTTTAATACTGTGTGGATAAAAACATGGCAACAGCCAGCAACCAAGTTTCCATGTCGCAGCTCCAGCCTTCCTGAGAAAAAACTAAACCAGTCTTCATTGTTTTTCATCACTATTCCAAATTTCCCAGCATTCTGACAAAATCAACTGGGACCAAAGGTTAGATGAACATGGCTGCCTAGAGTCACCCTAATATCATTGTATCGCTGTCTTCCCGCTCATCATCGATTTGCTCGAGTGGGCACCAGTAGCATCTCCATAGGTCCTGTCTCATGCTAGTAGAGCCCAAGGGCACCTGCTTGCTCCAGGAATATAAAGAGCCCCAAACATTCCATCAGGTCATGGGAGTGAGGTCTATAATTGTTACTGGTATTTGGCATATCAAATACGACACTGGTATTGCCTTGTAAATGCTGGGAAGAAAAGGAGGGTCTAGAAAGACAATCTATAAATACTATCACCTTCTCATCAATCATCGAGCTCATTTTTTCTTTGGTGATATTTATTAATAAAATTAATAAGCATTTTTCTAACACCAAGTTTTATTTCAAAGTGGAAATGTAGTATTTCCAAATGTTTTTAAGTTAATGCATTTATTTATTTATTTATTTATTTTTTTATTTTGCTTTTTTGGGGGTCACACCCAGCGATGCTCAGAGGTTTCTCCTGGCTTTGCACTCAGGAATTACTCCTGGTGGTGCTCGGGGACCATATGGGATGCCAGAGATTGAACCTGGGCTGGCATGGACCAGCCGCTGCAAGGGCAAACGCCTCTACCCACTGTACTATCTGCCCAGCCCAAGTTAATGTATTTCACTTCTTATAAGAATCACAAAGATAAGAAAATCTTGGACTGGCAAAAGAGGTTAAAGGGATTTTCCGAGTGTTTTGCATGCATGAGGTGTGGGTTTGGTCCCTTTGCACCACATGGTGCCCTGAACATTGTAGGGAGAGATCCCTGAACGATGCTAGGATAGTTCTTGATGCAGTAAAAAACAAAGCAGTGTAACTCCTGATGTAGCCCCCAAAAAGAAACAAACCTACTATGGAAGAAGTTTTTTATTAACTGTTCTTTCCCAGACATGGGAAATCATGTGTCTTACTGATATTTAAAAAGGTTAAGTTAAACTATATATCAGTTGTTCTTTGGGGGCATCGGGATTCCAAGAAATTCTTAGGGGTTTGTTGGGACACTTGAGGTGAAATTCAGTCAATCTGATGTTTCAATAACTGTGACTAGCAGATCTCAGATCACTAGGACCCACACCTGGTGGAGCTTCGGACTGAACCTGGCAGTGCTGGGGATGTAACTTGGGATATTCACACATTCATATCATGTGATTCAATCCTTTGAGCTATTGCCCCAGTCCCTAAGGTATTTGCTTAAATTAGTCCCTAAATTTGTGGTTTTGCATGATTTATTTTATGGTTATTGTAAGAAGAAATTAGTATTTATAAAGATAAAAAACAATTTATAGTAACTCTAAATTTTATTTGATATTTTTGAAAATTTTTATTTTATATGGACTTTTATTGTACCATTAGAAAGATATTTCTACAGGAGACATATTTCACAAGCAAGCATATTGAAAGTTTTATTTTTCTTCTGGGTCACACCCAGCAATGCTCAGGGTTACCTCTGGCTCTTTGTTCAGGAATTGCTCCTGGCGGTGCTCGTGGGACCATATGGGATGTTAGGGATTGAACCCAGATCTGCCGTGATGCAAGACAAACACCCTACCCACTGTGCTATTGCTCCAGTCCCAACATGTTGAAACTTTTGGAGAAGGAATAAGATAGAAGGTGCAAGACAAAAGGAGGTGTTAAAGAATTTCACCAGTTCTAATGTTTTCTAAAAGGGTCCATAGTATTACATAACTGGAATGTCTACATTATTGAAGTTCTCATAATCTTTGTTTTAGTTATCTGTTGCCATGTTATGAAATTTCCCCAAACTTATTGGCTTACCTCAACAAATATATATTATTGAATAAGGAATTCAATAATACGGCAGAGCCTGACAACCTACCCGTGTCGTATTGATATGCCAAATACCAGTAACAATTGTAGACCTCATTCCCATCACCTGATGGAATGGTTTGAGGCTCTTTATGTTCCTGGAGCAAGCACATGCCCTTGGGCTAGACTAGCATATGACAGGATGTATGGAGATGTTACTTGGTGCCCGCTTGAGCAAATAAATGATCAACGGGAAGACAAGTGACAAGTGACAAGTGACAGGATTCAGGAGGCACTTAGGTGGATTCTGTCTCAAGGTCTGTCATACATAAAGTTAGAGTTAAACTGTCAGTTGAGACATCCAGGGACTTGGCTTAACTAGGGATCTGCTTCCAGTCATCCATGTAACTATTGACAGGAGGGCTCATTTCCTATACTTCACTATAAAGGTGTGCAGCAAACAGGACCAAACATGTAACTTCAGTGGCCTGAAGGTCTGTTTACCAGGATAAGTTCTCCAATTCAGCCCCTGTTTACTCTGATAAACAAACCAAGCTCTACGTATACACTATGATTATCAAATCACCAGTACACACCTAAATTTTGCTGTGCCAGAATGTCAAGCTACTAATAAATGGAAATTGTATTTTAATTAATGCTGTTCTAAAAAGTGAAATATGTCTTCACATGTTCTTCCAGAATAGTCACATAAGCATAAAACCAAGCAGGTGTCCCTTTTACATGGAAACGTAGTGTCTATTTTTCACTGTGCTGTCATTTGGAATAGTTATTTATTATTTTTACATGGGGGTAATGGGGGCAGGGGTAAGGTATTTTGGGCCACACCAGGTTATGCTAGGGTTTACTTCTGGCTTTGTGCTCAGGGATCACTCCTCAAGTGCTGCGGACCACATGTGATGCTGGGAATCAAAAACAGGGTCACCTCAGAGAGTTAAAACAAGTGCTTTAACTCTCTGGCCTTCATTTGGGATGTTTTAAACAAATATGCAGGGCTTAGAAACAGAAATTAAGGATAATATGAAACCAATATCCAAGGATAGTAGAAACAAGGACCAGGAGGTTTGGTCCATGGTTGGAAGTCTGCTTCAACTGTTTGGGGAAAAGACAGCTGGGATAGGTATGGGACCACTATGATAAAGACAGTTGTAAATGATCACTATGGATAAGAACTGTGTGCTGAAAGTATGTAAAGGAACAAACATGATAACTTCTGAGTATCTGTATTGCAAATCATATGCCCAATGGGAGAGGGAGGGGAGGTGGGGGGGGAGAAAGAATGAAAGTGCCCACATTCATTGATTTTCTCCTGACCTTGGTGGTATCATAATATGTATATATGCATATATATTTATGTCATGCAAATAAATGCAGTCATTCTATATCTGCGTCTCTTCTTCTGGCTAATTTCACTCAACATAGAGATAGCCTGGGGAGTGGTGGCATTGGAGGCGTTGTCAGGAGGGAAAAGGGGCATGTTGATTGTGGGAAATGTACACTGGTGGAGGGATGGTACTGGAACATTGTATGACTGAAACCCGATCATGAACAGCCTTCTAACTGTATCTCACTGTGATTTAATTAAAAAAAAAACTTACACAAAGACAAATTTATAAAAGACTCTTAGTCTTATTATTCAGAAATAGGCCTTGTTAAATTTAAATGGCTTTTCTTATCACTGCCCTTCCAAAAAATGCAATTGTTTTGGTATGCATTTATGTAATTTGTTTTTTTTTAATTAATTTATTTTTTTTTACAATTACAAAAATGTTCATGTTTGGGTTTCAAGCCATACAGTGTCCAGCACCCATCCCTCCACCATTGCCCACCTCCCACCACCAATGTCCCCGATACCCTCCCCCCCTCCCTAGCCTGCCTCTGAAGCAGGTTCTCCATCTCTTTTCTCTCCTTTCTCTTTCTCTCTTCCCCTCTCTTACATGCTGTGGATTGTAATAGACTTTTGACAATTATTGGTCCACTGTTCCTTTCTCTGTCTTACCTAACCTCTGCTCCCACACATTTGTGGTAATTTCCACCTTTGGTAAGACCTCCTGATCCACATTTCACCTTGGTGGTATCATAACATGTATACATATGTATATATATTTATGTCATGCAAATAAATGCAGTCATTCTATATCTGTCTCTCTCCCTTCTGGCTAATTTCACTCAACATGATCCTCTCCATGTCTATTCATTTATAGGCAAATTTCATAGCTTCATTTTTCTTCTATCAATAGATGCAGAGAAAGCATTTGACAAGATCCAGCACCAGTTCATGATTAAAACCCTCCAAAATATGGGAATTTAAAGGAACCTTCCCCAAGATAGTCAAAGCTATCTACCAAAAGCCCACAGTGAGTATCATTCTCAATGGGGGAAAATTGAAAGCCTTCTCCCTAAGATCAGGGACAAGACAAGGTTGCCCCCTTTCACCTCTTTTATTCAATATAGTACTGGAAGTTCTTGCCATAGCAGTCAGAGAAGGAAAGGACATCAAGGGGATCCAGATAGGCAAGGAAGAAGTCAGGCTATCACTATTCGCAGATGACATGATATTATACCTAGAGAACCCTAAACTCTCTACCAAAAAGCTCCTAGAAACAATAGACACTTATAGTAGAAACAATAGACACTTATAGTAGAGTGGCCGGGTACAAAATCAATACCCAAAAGTCGGTGACTTTCCTATATACAAATAACAAAAAGAGAGGAAAGGGATATTAAGAACACGACCCCATTCCCAATTGTGCCACAGAAAATTAAATACCTAGGAATCAGTTTAACGAAGAACGAAAGGACCTCTACAAAGAGAACTGTACTTATGTAATTTGTAACTGGCATATTCTAAGATTTAAAGTCAGTGATCAAAAGCTGGGCTTGATTAACATTTGGTACTTATATTATTTTAATTGTTGCACAATCTGCATGTTCTCCTCTCTAAGAGGGATCCACTCCCTTCTTTCCTTCCTGCCCTGGTTCTCCCAGGTGCATGTTTACTGACTGAAACTCTTAAAGAGCCTCACCATAACCACTGCTAATGGAGCCCCTTGCCCGGGTGAGGGCACTTTCCCTTTCAAAGTGCTTAGAAGGCTGCCAAAAAATCTTGTAGACTTCAAAACAGCTTTGACTTGTGCAATGGCTCTAAAAAAAAGCAACTCCTTCAGCTAGCTTCTCAGAGCTCCAGTTTCCTGTCAGCAAGTCTGCAAACACATGCACTTATCTATAAAACAAGTGAGATCTCAAGGCAAACATATAAAACAAAAACATTTCTCTCAGAATAATATCTGTCAGACAGTAAGCTGTATGACAGATATTATACAAAGAGGGTCTTGTGTGACCCTCTTTGTCTTAAAGCATTCAAGTTTTGAGGGCTCACCATCTCAATGAATATCCTACTTAGATGAAAGATCAGCTTAATGTTACTTTATCAAATAGCCAACAAAGGATTTTCTGATCAAAGAAATAATATGCCCTAAAAGTAGAGTCAAAACTGCAAAAACAACTAAATAGAGACAAAAAGATACACAAGACAACCCTTTAATGTATGTTCTGTAATCCATAGTCTGGAGGGGAAGGAAAAGAGAAAGAGAGAGAGGGAAAGAAATAAAGAACCTGCCATGGAGGAGGGCTGGGGAGGGAAGAGGGAACCAGGGACGTTGGTGGTGGGAGATGGGCACTGGTGGAGGGATGGGTGCTGGAACACTGTATGACCAAAACCCAAATATGAACTTTTTAATTGTATATATTTGTAATTGTAAAAATAAAAAATTAAAAATAAAAAAAATGATCATTGATCTCTGGAAAAAAAAAGAACTGCCAGTAAAACTTTTATTCCCACTTCAACTGTTTTGATTTTAAAAGTCTCAACTTTTCGAGACTTTTTGGAATCTTAGGGGAAAAGTACTTATCAATAAACATGAATCTACATTCTTAAAACAACCTGCAAAACAAACAATAAACAAAATTCAGTTCACTCCTTTGAAAGTTTTGTAGGTTTTTATTTTCACCCCAGTTTCAGTTGGCCAAGTGTCAATGCATGTACAAGCTCATGTACTTGTATGAGTTCCTTGTGTAGCTGCCTAAACTTCTCAAACTCATTCCCTTGAGGACAATGGTAGTGACTATGGATGGAAATGACAAAGAGACTATTTTTATGATTTAGGCATAGTATTTAATTTTAAGTTGTTGCCATGAGAATATATATATGTATATATATACATACATATATATGTATATGTTATGTAATTTTAAAAAAGACTGCCAACATCACATGGAGCTCATGGTATATCTATTTCTAATGCATTATAATGTAACTTGTAGGGCAGCATGGTTCAGTGGGAAGACTTAGTTCATACATTAATGTTCCTGACTCTGCAACAACTGTGCAAACCTTGGGAATGCCACTAAATCCCTAGTTTCTTACTCATCTCAAGTTATATGAAATGCTGAGGTCTCTTGGAGTGCCACCATTTCTATAGTGTATATGATTGTTGCTTGGAAGTACTTCTTGTAAGATCACTTGATCACTTCACTTGATCACTTGAATCCCAAGTTATTCATCGATTTGTTCGAGCGGGCGCCAGTAACATTTCCATTGGACCCTATCACATGCCAATGTAGCCCAATGGCATCTGGTTGATTCAGGAATATGAAGAGCCTCAAACCGTTCCTTCAGGGTTTTGATAAGGAAGTCTGACCATCTTGTGGGTGGGCGGCCACGTGATCTTTTTGACATCCCGTGGGATCCAGTCGGTAACAGCTCTAGTCCCAGTAAGATCTAGGCCCAGTAAGATCATATGATTTTATTTCTCTAAACAAAATTGTAATATTTGTTTGTTTTAGTTTGAGGCCATACCCAGTGGTGCTCCAGGACTTCTGACTCTGTGCTGTGTGGTTCCAGGCTTTGAATTCGTATTGGACCATATACAAGGCAAGCCCTCCACTCTTGGACTATCACTCTAGCCTATTGCATTTAAATTTTATTTCTCTTTTCTCAGGCATGAGGTAAAAAATTAATGTTAATATATTTTTATTTATTCCTCCCCATATTGGGTTCTGTCAGAGTTCCAGAAAAACGCGGTGCAGAAGACACAATGGTATTCAGTTGACATTGAGCACTGTTGAGATCCTCCTTGCCTCATTCTGTAAGATCTTTAATAGAGGCAGACCAGCTTCTTTTTACCACATGTACCAGAAGGATCCCTTAACAACGCTCCAAGATACTTCTCTTTTTTTTTTTTTTTGCTACTCTTCTGCACCACCACGTTCTTTCTCCTTCTAGCTCTGCTCCTTTTCTTTGCTCCTAAGTATTTGAGAGGACTGGAAGTCTGTAAATGACGTTTCCTAGGCTCCCTTTCCAGATGGCTTCTGGATAGGGGTGCTAGTGGGAGCTACTGGCAGGGTCTTGAAGGAAGGAAATGAAGTGAAAAGGTTAATCTATGGTTTCCAGTTTCTTACATTGTCTCAGACAGCAGTGATGATATTTATTTCAGGCAGTATTTATGGTAGTTATTTAAGGCAGTATTGCTAAAGTTCATCTTGGTTTGTTGGGATGATGTGTCATCAGCTCCAGAGGTGATTGCAGGAGTGGCAGGTACAGGCTTATAAACCCCGTCCAGGAGTACTGGCAGTTTCTATTATTTGTGAATCACCCTTCTCGCTGCTTCTATCTATCTATCTATCTGTCTGTCTGTCTGTCTGTCTGTCTGTCTGTCTGTCTATCTATCTCTATCTATCTATCTATCTATCTGTCTGTCTGTCTGTCTGTCTGTCTATCTATCTATCTATCTATCTATCTATCTATCTGTCTGTCTGTCTGTCTGTCTATCTCTATCTATCTATCCATTTATTCATTTATTTATCTATTTATTTATTTATCTAATTATTTATTTATGGCTTTTTGGGTCACACCTGGCCATGCTCAGGGGTTACTCCTGGCTCTTCACTCAGGAATTACTCCTGGTAGTGTTTGGGGGATTGTATGGGATCCTGGGGATCGAACCCAGGTCTGCCGCGGTGCAAAGGCAAATGCCCTACCCACTGTGCTATCACTCCGGCCTCCCCCTTTTTTTATTTTCTGTTTTTTTCTTTTATTTTCTTATTTCTTCATTTCTTATGCTTTTATGATCAACTCCTTGGATTCAAATTCTCTCGAATTAGCATGCTGATTTTAATTTTTGACTAGAAACACTATAATTACATTTCTTTCTGTTCCACTATCTAGAATACATTTTCTTGTTTGTTTGGCGAACACCAACCTGTGATGCTCAGGGTCTTACTCTTGGCTCTGTGCTCAGGGAGCACTCCTGAAGGGCCTTGGGGAACCATATGGGCTCCCTACATAGTTATCCCAGGGTGACTGCATGCAAGGCAAGAGCACAGCCCACAGTACTATTTCTACAGCTTTCCCCAGTTCCCCTTTTTGCCCAACACCCAGTGCTCTTGAACTATCCAAGGATAGTTCATCTTAATGGATGAGGTAATCAAAGATAATTCTTTTTTACTGGATGAACTATCCAATCAAAAGTTTACATCTTACTAGATGCTGTGAGAGTACCATGATATTCCTACTATTTTCAGATCCCATAAAATACTAAAATTCATATAAAAGATATGAATTTTTGTTTTCAAATAACAGAAATTTAATTGAGAAAGCTTAAAAGGAATTAGAAAATTTATTTTATCGGACTTCAAATGTGAGCCATGTGGGGCTGGAGCGATAGCCCAGTGGGTAGGGCGTTTGCCTTGCACGCGGCCGACCCAGGTTCCATCCCCCAGCATCCCGTATTGTCCCCTGAGCACCGCCAGGGAGTAATTCCTGAGCGAAGAGCTAGGGAGTAACCCCTGAGCATTGCCAGGTGTGAACCAAAAAGCAAAAAAAAATATATATATATATATATGAGCCATGAAACCTTAGTGTTAGCATGTACCCACACCTTCAGAATGGTAGATAGAAGTTCTACAAATAACTCTGAATACTTAGCTAATGTTGTATAAGAAACCACCCCCTATATTTAAAACAAGATTTAGTGATTTATGGTAGCCCCAGTCATTATTTTTACAAGTCTGTGCATTAATTAGCAGTTCTGTTTATTTTGATTGAGTGCTTATGATGTTGCTGGGTTTTCCTTAAGTTTGGACCCTGGCTGGGATACAGTTATGTTTCCTTCCATGCAATAAGCTAGCCAAGTGTATTCTGAGGAAGCAGTTATGTGAAAAGAGAAAAACTGATCTGGAAAGCTACTTGTGATCTAGAACTATAACTGACACCCCTCTCACTTTCATAAGACACAAAGCCAGCCCAGAATCAAGAATGAGATACTTTTATTCCATCAATGGGAAGAACTGCAAAAGTCTTCCCATTGATTGTAAAGGGAGTGGTATACAGGATTGGGGCCAGTTTAGTAATCTACCCAGCAAATCTAGGAAATCACTGATTTTCAATGAAGATTTGCTTTATTTTTTTTTTCACTGAGCATCCCTCTTGCTCATGTGGAAAATGACTGCTAACAGCTTCATTTCACTATTCAAGAGGGTTAAAACTGGAACCTCAGTCATCTCTGTATATCATGGAAAAGTTCTCTCAGTGTCTCATATTCCTTCCTTTTTCTTTTTTAATGTTTAATTATAACATGTAAGCTTAAAGTATGCATCACTGTAATTCAGGTACTTTCTATATTCAATTCAACACTAAAAAGCCCAACTCTATCTTTGTTTGTTTTTTTTTTAATTTTTTTTTATTTTTCAATTACAAAGATATACAATTAAAAAGTTCATATTTGGGTTTTTGGTCATACAGTGTTCCAGCACCCATCCCGCCACCAGTGCCCATCTCCCACCACCAACGTCCCCGGGTTCCCTCTCCCCTCCCCAGCCCTCCTCCATGGCAGGTTCTTTTATTTCTTTCCGTTTCTCTCTCTTTCTCTTTTCCTTTCCCTCCAGACTATGGATTACAGAACATACATTAAAGGGTTGACATGTGTATCTTTTGGCCTCTATTTAATGCTCAGTTCTAGGTTGGCATTAGTACCCTCGACAATTGTTAGCACATTGTTCCATTTTCTGTCTTACCTAGCCTCTGACTCCCACACGTTTGTGATAATTTCCACCTTTGACAAGACCTCCTGATATATGTTTCACTTGACCTTGGATATTGGTATCATAATATGTACATATATATTTATGTTATGCAGATAAGTGCAGTCATTCTGTATCTGTCTCTCTCCTTCTGGCTAATTTCGGCCAACATAATCTTCTCCATGTCCATCCATTTATAGGCAAATTTTATAACTTCATTTTTCCTAACAGCTGCATAGTATTCCATTGTGTAGATGTACCAAAGCTTTTTTATCCAATCATTGATTTTTGGGCACCCTGGTTGCTTCCAGATTCTGGCTATTGTGAATAATGCTGCTATGAACATAAAAGTAGGGATGGTGTTTCCGCTGCGTATTTTTGGTTTCCCAGAGTAGATTCCCAGGAGTGGTATGGCTGGGTCAAATGGGAGTTCAATTTCTAGTCTTTGGAGGAATGTCCATATTGTTTTCCAAAAAAGGCTGTACCAGCCGGCATTCCCACCAACAATGGATGTCAACTCTGTCTTTGAACTTTGTCTCTTTTATTCCTTTTATCCTGATTTACTCCTTCCTTTCTTCTAACCCCTAGTTATCCTTATAATCTAAGAAGTTCATGTTAATTAAGTTTGCATTTTGTTTGTTCTATGTACCACAAGAATAAAATCATACAATGTCTTTCTACATCTATTTCACTAAACGTGATACCTTCTAGGTCTATCCATCACCCTTCTAGGTTGTTTCTAGGTTGTTGCAAATGGCAAGATTGCATCTTTAATATCTGAATAACATTCCAGTGTGTACATTGTGTGTGTGTGATTTTTTTCAAAACATCAGTCATTGGACACTTAGGTTGCTTCCAGTTATTGGCAATTGTAAACATTTATTATAAATGTTGGGGTGTGCTAGTAGCTCTTCAAAAGTGTGTATTTGTGGGTAAGCTTCCAGAAGTGGCACCATTATATCATATGAATTTTTGCTTTTTCTCTGAGGGAAAGGGTGGGAGTTGAGCCACACGTTTCAATGTTCAGAGCCTTTTTTTTTAATTCTAAGAACTGCAGTCAAGACTTAGGGTGGGAGAGAAGATAGCTTACTTTTCAGGAAAAATTCACTTTTTTCCTCCCCCTCTTTTTTGAGTCACACCCAGCAATGCTCAGGATTTATTCCTAGCTCTGCAGTCAGAAATTACTCCTGGCGTGTGCTTAGGGGCCATATGGGATGCCGGGAATTGAACCCAGGTCGGCGGCATGCAAGACAAACACCCTACATTCTGTGCTATCACTCCGGCCCCTGGTGAGAAATATTAATTCAGAATCAAGTACATGATAATTTCAAGGTGTTTCTGATATTGCTCACTTACTTTGCATTTATAGTGTAAAAAGGGTCATGAGATAAAAAAAAGTTTAATACCCTAAAATTTATCATGCTATATACAATGCAAATGATTGGAAATTAGAAAAAGCCATATAGGGCTTATTTTATCCCATATGTCCCTCCAACACCACCATGAATGATCCCCCCCATAAAAAAAGAATAAACTCTTGAACACAGGTTGGTGTGCCCCTCAACCCCAACAAACCTCCAAGAAGAATAAAGTGGAATCCCAAGTTACAAAACCCAAGACAATCTAATACTAACAAGTATTTGTTGTTAACTGTATATCTTTGAAAATTGGATAAATTTGGTGTTCTAACTTTTCCAAGTCTTTCTGCTATAGATGAATATAAATTGTTTAAATAATGCCTTATGGTGAAGCTAGAGGGATAGTATGTAGGGTGCTTGCCTTGCATGTGGCTGAACCAGGATCAATCCCCTGCATCCCGTATTGTCCTCTATGTTCAGTCAGGAGTGATCCCTGAGTGCAGAGCCAGGAGTAAGCCCTGAGATTCACCCCATACCAAAAAATAGTAATAATTATAATGCTTTATAGAAAGTATAGGACATAGAGGAAATGTACCATCTTTTTTTTTTGAGAAAAAAATATTATTCAATGTTCTTATTTCTCACAGGCATTACTGAGTCTGAAATAGTACAGGGGTTAAGGTGCTTGCCTTTCATGAGGCCAACCCTGGCTCAATCAACCAGCACCACACAGCACCGCATACGGTTCCACAGGGCAGGCCAGTAGTGATCCCTGAGTACAGAACCAGGAGTGAACCCTGAGCATGGCTGGGTATGGTTCTACTCTCATCCCCCTAAATAATAGACATTTGTGTGTGTGTGTGTGTGTGTGTGCCACAGCAGGTTTACTCACACACACAAAGTCAAAATAAATAGCATCTTTATGGCTTACTCAGGGCTTACTTCTGTCTCTGTGCTCAGTGATCACTCCGTGTAGTATTTGGGGGTAGCAAATGCAGGACTGAGATGTAAAATAAGTTCTCAATCCACGGTACTCAGCTCTCTGGACTTAGTATAGTGGGTAAGGCATTTGCCTTGCACACAGTCAACCCAGGTTTGATCACCAGTATCTCATGTGTCCCCTGAGCACTGCCTGGTATAATTCCTGAATGCTGGGGTAACCTCTAAGCATTGCCAGGTGTGACCCAGAAACCAAACCAAAAAAAATTCATGAGACTTAAGATATATGTAATTTTTAGGGAAACAAAAAAAGTTGACTTCTTTTCTTGGGGGGGCATGGTTTGGGCCACTCCAAGCAGTGCTCAGGACTTACTTCTACCTCTGTGCTCAGGGAGCACTTCTGGTAGGCACAGGACCATATAGGGTGCCAGGAATCAAACCTAGGTTGCTGCATGCAAAGCAAGAACTCTACCTGCTGTCCTAGTAATCTGCTTCCACTGTGCCCCCACAATGGCTTCTATTTTTATCATATGAACTTTAGGTAGTCAGCTAAATCTATAGTTAATCCTACCAAAGTAGCCAGATAAACTATAATTTCTAAGACATTTTACAGTTACATATAGGACAAAGATGTCCTTCATTGCATACTGTAAATATTAATTTAGAACATCCAAGAGATTGGCTATAATTACAGCTTTCTTTATCCAATTTAGAAGTTTGTCAATCAGAACACATTTATTCTACCAGTCACTTTAACCAAGTCTGAAAACCATAGGGAAAACATCACTGTATTTAGTTGTTCTCTTACCCAGAGGACAATATACCTAAGTAATTCTTAATTCTCTTAGGAGAAATATGAGAATTTGTTTCATTACAATAATCTGTGCATATTCTTCAGTGTTGGCCATCTTTTTTATACTGAAAAAAAGAGATAATTTATGTACTTCTGCTACTTTTGTTAATCTTAGAAAAATGGCAAAAAATGGAGCTATCACTACATTTTTATATCGATAGCATAGTGGGTAGGGGCTTTGCCTTGCACGTGGCTGACCCACGTTCGATCCTCAGAATCCCATATGGTCCCCCGAGCATCGCCAGGTGTAACCCCTGAGCATTGCCAGGTGTGACCCAAAAAAAAAAAAAAAAGAATAATAACAAAACTAATTTGAAAATTTTCCCTATTTAAAAAAAAAATTTCCCAAAAAAGTCCCAAATATTTTAAAATATAACTTATATCTGAGTCATTGAATCAAAAGATTTTTTTTCCATAAGTTTTATATATATAATTAAAATATATATTTTTATATTACAAACATTTAATATATTTATATGTAAAAATATAAAAATAAAAAAGAATATATATATTTATTTTTCCCAAGGCATGGCAACTATTTCAGCATGTATTTCCTATTTTCTTCTTCTCTTTTCTTTTCTTTCTATTTTTCTTTTTTTTTTTTTGCTTTTTAGGGTCACACCCAGCAATGCTCAGGGCCTACTCCTGGCTCTGCACTCAGGAATTACTCCCTGGCGGTTCTCGGGGACCATATGGGATGCCAGGA
>JAJIBD010013364.1:0-22753 GCA_021461705.1 Cryptotis parvus | reverse complement strand
TGTCTGAGGGAACTGGTGGGGTATCTGAGGGACCTGGTGGGGGTGTCTGAGGGATCTGGTGCTGGTGTCTGAGGGACCTGGTGCGGGTGTCTGAGGGACCTGGTGCGGGTGTCTGAGGGACCTGGTGGGGTGTCTGAGGGACCTGGTGGGGGGTGTCTGAGGGACCTGGTGCAGGTGTCTGAGGAGAACTGGTGGGGGTATCTGAGGGACCTGGTGGGGGGTATCTGAGGGACCTGGTGCGGGTGTCTGAGGGACCTGGTGGGGGTGTCTGAGGGACCTGGTGGGGGTGTCTGAGGGACCTCGTGCGGGTGTCTGAGGGAACTGGTGGGGTATCTGAGGGACCTGGTGGGGGGTGTCTGAGGGAACTGGTGGGGTATCTGAGGGACCTGGTGGGGGTGTCTGAGGGACCTGGTGCGGGTGTCTGAGGGACCTGGTGCAGGTGTCTGAGGGACCTGGTAGGGAGTGTCTGAGGGACCTGGTGGGGTATCTGAGGGACCTGGTGGGGGTGTCTGAGGGACCTGGTGCGGTGTCTGAGGGGAACTGGTGGGGTGTCTGAGGGACCTGGTGGGGGTGTCTGAGGGACCTGGTACGGGTATCTGAGGGACCTGGTGGGGGTGTCTGAGGGACCTGGTGCGGGTGTCTGAGGGACCTGGTGGGGGTGTCTGAGGGACCTGGTGGGGGGTGCCTGAGGGACCTGGTGGGGGTGTCTGAGGGACCTGGTGGGGGTATCTGAGGGACCTGGTGGGGGTGTCTGAGGGACCTGGTGGGGGGTGTCTGAGGGACCTGGTGGGGGTGTCTGAGGGAACTGGTGGGGTATCTGAGGGACCTGGTGGGGGGTGTCTGAGGGATCTGGTGCTGGTGTCTGAGGGACCTGGTGCGGGTGTCTGAGGGACCTGGTGCGGGTGTCTGAGGGACCTGGTGGGGGTGTCTGAGGGACCTGGTGGGGGTGTCTGAGGGACCTGGTGCAGGTGTCTGAGGGAACTGGTGGGGGTATCTGAGGGACCTGGGTGGGGGTATCTGAGGGACCTGTGTGGGTGTCTGAGGGACCTGGTGGGGGTGTCTGAGGGACCTGGTGAGGGTGTCTGAGGGACCTCGTGCGGGTGTCTGAGGGAACTGGTGGGGTATCTGAGGGACCTGGTGGGGGTGTCTGAGGGACCTGGTACAGGTGTCTGAGGGACCTGGTGCGGTGTCTGAGGGAACTGGTGGGGTATCTGAGGGATCTGGTGGTGGGTGTCTGAGGGACCTGGTGGGGGTGTCTGAGGGACCTGGTACAGGTGTCTGAGGGACCTGGTGCGGGTGTCTGAGGGAACTGGTGGGGGTATCTGAGGGATCTGGTGGGGGTGTCTGAGGGACCTGGTGGGGGTGTCTGAGGGACCTGGTGCGGGTGTCTGAGGGAACTGGTGGGGTATCTGAGGGACCTGGTGGGGGGTGTCTAAGGGACCTGGTGCGGGTGTCTGAGGGACCTGGTGCAGGTGTCTGAGGGACCTGGTGCGGTTTTATGAGGGACCTGGTGCGGGTGTCTGAGGGACCTGGTACAGGTGTCTGAGGGACCCTGGTGGGGGTGTGTGAGGGACCTGGTGCGGGTGTCTGAGGGACCTGGTGCGGGTGTCTGAGGGACCTGGTACAGGTGTCTGAGGGACCTGGTGGGGGGTGTGTGAGGGACCTGGTGGGGGTGTCTGAGGTACCTGGTGGGAGTATCTGAGTTACCTGGTGGGGGTATCTGAGAGACCTGATGAGGTGTTTGGGGGTGTCTGAGGGACCTGACAGGAAGTGTCTAAAGGACATGGTGGGGACATTTGAGGGGCCTGGGGGGTGTCTGAGGGAGCTGGTGGGGGCCTGGGGGGTGTCTGAGGTACCTGTCAGGGGAGGCTGTGGGTGTCTGAGGGAGCACTCACAGGATAGCCGGCCGGCGGTAAGGCTGGGGGTGTCTGAGGAACCCAGCGGGTGAGGCTGTGGGTGTCTGAGGGAGCTGGTGGGTGAGGCTGGGGGGTGTCTGAGGGACCCAGCGGGTGAGGCTGTGGGTGTCTGAGGGAGCCGGCGGGTGAGGCTGGGGGGTGTCTGAGGGACCTGGCATGGGAGGCTGGGGGGTGTCTGACGGACCCGGCGGGGAGGCTGGGGGGGTGTCTGAGGAACCCAGCGGGTGAGGCTGTGGGTGTCTGAGGGAGCTGGTGGGTGAGGCTGGGGTGTCTGAGGGACCCAGCGGTGAGGCTGTGGGTGTCTGAGGGAGCCGGCGGGTGAGGCTGGGGGTGTCTGAGGGACCTGGCATGGGAGGCTGGGGGTGTCTGACGGACCCGGCGGGAGGCTGAGGGGTGTCTGAGGTGTCTGTCTTTCTTTGTGAAATCTGCCATCCCCTCTTCCCTGGAGCCTTGCTGCTTCCCAGAATTCAAATTTCAGTTTGTTTTTCTTTTAGCTAAACCTAGTGATGCTCAGGGCCGACTCCTGGCTCTGTGCAGCGCTCAGGGACCCTAAGGGTGCCAGGGATCTAACCCGGCTCGGCCTCCCACTGCCGCTGTATGGTTGCCCTGGCCCTGACGTTTTAGTTTTGCTTCTCTCTGGAGCAGGCTTCTGGGAAGAGGAAGACAAGATAGGAGGAAACTGAAAGGGGAGAAGCTGTGAGCGGGTGGGTGGCGCCTCCTTTGGTGCTGCCCTGACCGGCTCACTGGCTGGCAGTGACGTGGCTGGCAGTGATGTGGCTGGCAGTGACGTGGCATGTCCCAGCAGTGTGATGGCGCAGCAGGAGGCCCTGAGCCTCACCAGGCCTGCTGCCACATGCCACGTGTAAGATGTGGGACATGACGAAGCTCAGGCCATGGTCTCTGTCAGGTGGGTGCCAAGCAGGGGAGCTGAGCTGCGGTCCTGTGTGACCCTGGAGGCTGTGCCTGGGTGCTGTGTAGTGTGAGTGTGTGTACTGTGTGCACGTGTGTCTTTGTATATCTGCCTTGTACGTGTGTGTTTGCATTTACCGGTGTGTGCTTGTTCATTAGTCACTTGTTTTCCTGTTGATCATCGATTTGCTTGAGTGGGCGCCAGTAACGCTTCCGTGCTTTGGGAATGAGGTCCATTGTTGCTGTTTTTGGCATATCGAATACTCCTTGGGCAGTTTGCCAGTATGTGCACATACATGTAAATGTCCATGTGAATGTGACTTTACGTGCATGTGTATGGTTGTGTGTACATGTCTCACATAAACATGTTCACGAAGTCTACACATATGTGTGCCATGTACAAATATGTGAATGTCCCTGCAGACTACGTTTGTGTGTGTATGAGTGTGTGTGGTCTAAGTGGGCTATGTGTATGCACCTGTGGAGTGTGCATTCTGTGTGCACGTATGAGTGTGTTGATGTCCCATGTGTGGCACGTGAAGTTAGAGTGTGCAGGCATGGAACCTTGCCTCTCTTCTGAGGCAAACGCCCTATTTGCTGTGCTATTGCTTCAGTTCTAAGGCACATTCCTGGTTTGCACCCAACCTGGATCCCATTTCCAGCAGTGCCTGATCTCTCCAACACTGCCAGAGGTGGCTGGGTTTCCCTGGCACCCTCAGACCATTGCACTGAACTGCCAGCCCAGTTGGCTGAGAATTTCCTGCACACCGAGTGGATGCAGGCCCCAGTGAGGACTGCGACTGAGAGTTGAGAGAAGTGGGTGCGACCCCTGGGTGGGTGCCTGCCCCTGCTTCCCCTCCCCTGCCGAGCTGGGCTGACGGGAACCTAACACTGTGGTCACCCCTGGGCCCAGCTAGCACCTGGTGTATAGCCGCAGGCCTTCCGCTCATGCACACGCGAGCAGGGGCAGGCAGTGACCACACCGCCCAGACAGGCCCCTGGCTGTGAGAGTCGCCTCCAGTTCGTGGAACTCACCCCCACGGCTTGAGCGTCTGGTCACCAGACCAGGCTCAGCTCCAAGAGGGGTGACAGGGAGCCCAGAGTGCAGTGCAAGTGCCCCTGAACACACACACACACGCCCACATACGTGTACATCCTCACATTCACACCCTCACATACTCACACACCCTCACACAGACCCACACACAGAGCCTCGCTGACCCACACACATAGACTCACACAGACCCACACACACAGCCTCACATAGACCCACACACTCTCACACAGCCTCACAGATACGCACACACACTCATATTGACACGCTCACATACCCACACACCTCCTCACACTCTTACATCCTCACACCCTTCTATACTCAGACTCATACACTCACACCCTCATTTCTACCCTCACTCATGCACACCCCTCACTCACAGTGACATCCTTGTGCACACACACACTCAGGAGTGAGCACAAATTCCCACCCTCCACACATGAGCGCACACAAACAGGCTCAGGACTGCTGCACCTTGGGGCCCCTCAGAAGCCCCGAGGCTGGGAGCAGGAGACAAGTAGAAATGGGCCCTTCCGAGCTGCTTTTGTGGGGACGGGGCTCCCAAGCAGTGTTCAGAAGGCGGCAGATGGATGCTGGGGCCTGCGGGCAGGCATCACCCAGCCCTGCCCTGCCCTGCGCAGGGGCCCACGAGGTCCCAGGGACCCGATTCAGGCTGCAGGGCTTGTGTCCCAGCTCACTTGCTATTTCTTCCCTGGGGAATAAACAGCCTGGAAGGCCGCAGGCCCGCTAGCCGGGTCCACTCCCCTCTGCACACCTGCCCACTGCTGACTGGGCCGTGTGTCGCTCCTGGGCTGCCCTTGGCGCGTGGGAGGCCATGCCAGGGGACACGATCCTGCTGGGCACTGGGGACGCAGAGCCCCTGGCCGAGGTGCCTTTGGTTTTGTATTCAGGACTTTGCCTTCAGACTCGGGGTCTGGGGCCGGAGCAATAGCATAGCGGGGGAGGGCGTTTGCCCTGCACACAGCCGACCTGGGTTCGGTCCCTGGCATCCCATATGGTCCCCTGAGCACTGCCAGGAGTGATTCCTGAGCGAAGAGCCAGGGAGAAACCCCTGAACATTGCCAGGTGTGACCCAAAAAAGCAAAAAAAAAAAAAGACTCGGGGTCTACCTTCAGACTCAGGGTGTGCTTTCAGACTCGGGGTTCTGCCTTCAGACTCGGGGTGTGCCTTCAGAATCGGGGTGTGCCTTCAGACTCGGGGTCTGCCTTCAGACTCGGGGTGTGCCTTCAGACTCGGGGTTCTGCCTTCAGACTCGGGGTGTGCCTTCAGAATCGGGGTTCTGCCTTCAGACTTGGGTAATGCCTTCAGACTCAGGGTCTGCCCTCAAACTCGGGGTTCTGCCTTCCAGACTGTGGCCGCAGAACCAAGTGTGAGGGCCGGGTGGCTTCTGGCAGCCATGGGGAGCTAGAGGTGGGTGGCCACATGGGAACCCAGGGCAAGGAGGGTGCAGTTGCAGGTAGGTCCTGAGGGAGGGGAGGGAGGGAGGAGTTAGGGGGTGCGGGAGGGGGAGCGCGTAAGGGTGATGGGGGAGGGAAGCGCTGGGAGGGGGCTGAGGGGTCGCCAGGTGCAGAACTAACACCAGGTCTCATTCTCCCTGGGATGGGAGGAACCCCAGGGTGAGGCGCTGACCGTCCTGGGCACAGGTCAGCCTGGTGTGGCCCCATCTGTCTCCCCACGGTGGGTGATACGCGCCCGGGGGCCGCAGCGACCAGGGGCCTTGGGTGCAGGCAGCTTCTCAGAACGGGGATTCTCGGCCACCGGCCACCGCCTCACCCTGCAGCTGGCCACGGAGAGGGGGGCGGCGCGGATGCTCTGTCCTCCGGGGGCGGCGCCGCCGTCGGGGAAACTGAGGCCCCGCGGGCGGGAGGGGGCGGGGCTGGCGCGTCTCACCTGCCCGCCCGCCGTGGGAGGAGCCGGGCCGGGCCGTGCGGGGACTGGGGGTGGGCCAGGCGGCTTTCGGGCGGGCCGGGCGCTATGGCGGGCGCGGGACCCCCGGCCGCGGGGCTGGGGCCGGCGGGCGGGAGGCGCCGAGGATGAGGCGACGGGGACCCCAGGGGGCGCCGGGCCCCCGGGCCGTGCCGATGTGCGCAACGGAGACGGGCCGCCGCGTGGACTCAGTGAGTACCGGGCGCCGGTCCCGGGCCCAGCGCGACTGGCCCTTCACCCGTGTAGCGCGCCCGGCCAGCCTCTGCCCGCCGCTCCCGGCCCGCCCGGCCCCAGCCCCCCGGCCCGCCCGGGCCCTGCCCCCGGCCTGAGAACAAAAGGCGGGCGTCGGCTGCTCGCGCGGGGGTCTCCCATCCAGCTGCAGCCCCCAGCGGGGCACGCAGGGCGTCCGGTCCCCCCACCCCATCCCCGAGACGGCACAGGGGGTTGGGGATGGTCTTGCCTTTGTTCCCGTCAGTGCCGTTGGGGGCTGGCTTTGGCGACAGGGGAACCGGTGGGGGGGGTGGGGGTGGGGTGGAGCAGACAGACCCCCACTCCCGTGGGCACTCCAGGATCCGCTGTTCTTCTTTGTGTGTGTTGGGGGTGGGGGTCCCCAGTCCCCAGAAGGATGGTTCAGTAGGACCTTTGCTGCCCCTGTTCCTGGCCCATGGGGGTGTGCGCGCCTTGACACACCCCTCCGAGAGGCAGTTGCCAGTGAGGGTGCAGGAGCCGAGAGGCCAGTGGCCGGCTGGAATGGTGGGTTCGGGCAAGCCTGCCTGGTTGGCAGGGGTGGTGCTGGCAAGGAAGCCTGAGGCGGGGAGGACCTGCTACTCTGCTGTCCAGGGGCTGCCGAGCTGTGGCCAGCCTGCCCCACACTGGCCCTGCGGATATCTGCAGCTCCACTCACCCAAGCTGGGGCTCCCCGGAAGGCCCAGCAGGACGGGACCGGTGTCTGAGCTGAGGACTGGGGAAAGGAGATGGACAGATAGGTCAGGGGTAGCCAGCACCCAGCGAACCAGGGTGCACTGCCCCCCCACCAGGACTGAGCCTAGCATACTGGGCGTAGGCCCCAAAATACAAAAACAGTGTGGACCCGGTAGAAATGTAGGGCATCCCCTGCTGCTGCCTCTGCTGCAGAGCAGAGCTTCGGGGCAGGCAGGGTCCTAGTCTCCTGTAGCTCTTTTTTTTTTGTTTGTTTTTCCTTTTTGGGTCACACCCAGGGATGCTCAGGTGTTACTCCTGGCTGCGTTCAGGAATTACTCCTGGTGGGCCGGAGCAATAGTCCAGCGGGTAGGGCGTTTGCCTTGGCTCGATCCCGGCATCCCATATGGTCCCCGAGCACCGCCAGGAGTAATTCCTGAGTGCAGAGCCAGGAGGTAGTCCCTGAGCATTGCCAGGTGTGACCCAAAAAAAGGAATTACTCCTGGTAGTTATGGTGTATGGGATGCTGGGGATTGTACCTGGGTCCACTGTGTGCAAGGCAAGCGGCTCCCCCTTCCCTACTGTGCTATCGCTCTGGCCCCTCCTGGAGCTCTTGAGTTCTCTCTTTCAGACTGAGACTAGTTACCTCTTCCTGGAAGCCCTCCCTGACTTCCTTGGTCTGTCTGGACCTGGGGTTCCCTGAGTACTATCTTTTTCCTTTTTGGGTCATACCCAGCGGTGCTCAGGAGTTACTCCTAGCTCTGCACTCAGGAATTCCTCCTGATGGTGCTCAAAGGAGCATACGGGATGCCAGGGATCGAACCCAGGTTGGCCCTGGGCAAGGCAAACACCCTCCCCACTGTACTATCGCTCCGGCCCCATGGGGTTCTCTGATTCTTGAGCTCAGAGGATGTGCATGGATGGAACAGTGCGGGAGAGCTGAGGACATTCTTAGGAGCCCAGAGGGCTGGCAGTGGGGACAGAGCTGCCGGTAGCCACAGGGCTAGCCCTTCCCAGAATCCCCAGGAAGCCAGGTGTTTCCGAAGAGTGGGATCCTAGCCCCTTCCATGCTGCCCTGTGTGACCCGGGAAGCTGTCCTCTGCCCTGCTTGAGCAAGCCCTGTCCTGTCCTCCAGCTTCATGGCGGCGAGGAGATGCACTGGCCTGTACCCATGAAGGCCATTGGCGCCCAGAACCTGTTAACCATGCCTGGCGGTGTGGCCAAGGCCGGCTATCTGCACAAGAAAGGGGGTACTCAGCTGCAGCTGCTCAAATGTGAGTTCCCAGGGGAGTGGGTGTTAAGAGGACAGGGGAGGTGGGGTGAAGAGGGGCGGGGTTGAACTCAGGGGCGGAGACAAGATGGGGCGGGAACAAGGTCGAGGGGTGGGGACAGGGGCTGAGAGGGCGGGGGATAGGGCTGAGGGGCGGGGCAGGGCTGAGGGGGGGGGCAGGGATGAAGGGGTAGGGGCAGGGATGAGAGGTGGGGACAGGGCTGAGGGGGGCAGGGACAGTGCCGGGGGCCGACAGAGCTGCTAGTCCTGTGTGCTCTGTCCTTTCCTTCCTCTCCATGGCTGGTGTCCTCAGGAGAGCCAGGGGTTGGCCTGAGCAGGCTTTGGGTCTCGCTGCGTAGCCCAGACTGGCGCGTGTGTGGAAACAGACCTGGCAGTAGGGTCTGCAGTGCCCAACCACTGGCCAAAGAAGTGTGAGCCTTTGGGGAACTTGTTGGCACCTTAGCCATTTTTTTCTTTTTTGGGTCACACCCAGAAGTGCTCAGGGTTACTTTTTGGCTCTGCGCTCAGGAATTACTCCTGGTGGTGCTCAGAGGACCAGGGGATTGAACCCGGTTGGCCACGTGCAGAGCAGATGCCCTATCCACCGTGCTGTCACTCCCACCCGGCACCTTTGCCTTAATCCGTAGCACGTCTCTGAGCAGCCATGGGCCCTCAGGCCTTAGGCCACTGGAGCCACTTGGGCCCTCTGTAGATGCATGAGGCGCCCGACAGGCTGTTTTGTCGGAGGGGCAGTGGAGCCATGGATGTTCCCTGTGCCTGCTCCGCCTGGGCATGTGCCCTGCCTCACATCGCCAGCTGAGAATGGAGGGCTCAGGGCCAAAGCTGTTGCCCTGGCTGAGGCGGCGCCATCTTGCTCCCTGTCAGCTCTGCCTGGGGCTCAGGCACCCTTGGGGCCGCCAGTCCAGGGCTCCCTGACCTCAGCTCTGCACCTGTCCCGCAGGGCCCCTGCGCTTTGTCATCGTCCACAAAGCGCTGCATGTACTATTTCAAGAGCAGCGCGTCCGCCTCCCGCAGGGGCGCTTTCTCGCTGAGCGGATACAACCGGTGAGGCATCGTCCTCTCACAGCCGGTGTCCAGGCTGACCTGATCACACTGACCGCCCCCCCCCCTGCACACGGCGCGTGTCCAGGCTGACCTGACCACACCCGGCACGTGTCCAGGCTGACCTAACCAGACTGACGTTCCCCCTCCCCTCCTGGCCTGAGGCCCAGGCCCAGGCTGATTTGATGTCCCTGACCATAACTGCCCTGCCCACGTTGGGCTTGATCCTTTGGGGTGGACCCGTGTCCTGGCTCCTCCTACCAAACACCCTCTACGCTTGCTTTTGCTCCATTTAACATCGCCCCAGGTCCAGCCGGTCCCTGTAAGGCTGCTCAGGGGGCTTCTGTGCCCTCCCCGCCCAGCTGCGGCCTTCCGGTGCCCTGCCTGGGGTTTCCACCGGAAGGCGGGCCTGGAAGCCTTGGGGAGATGCCGCCCCACCCGTGTCGGTCCCGAGCTCAGTGCGGGGCAGTGCCCGGCCCAGGTCGGGGCGGGCTGCGCCTGAGAGGCGACTTCGGGGTCTGTGCTGTCAGGGTGATGCGGGCGGCCGAGGAGACCACCTCCAACAACGTCTTCCCCTTCAAGATCAGCCACATCAGCAAGAAGCACCGCACTTGGTTCTTCTCTGCCGCCTCTGAGGAGGAGGCGGAAGGTGAGGCGGGGGTGGGGCGGGGCTGGAGGGGGCGGGGCCGAGAAAGGGGTGGGGTCAGCCTGGAGCTGGTGGGTGCGACGGGGACCCAGTGTGAGGTTTGCAGGGTGAAGGCTGCTAGGACTCCATCCTGAGGGCACGTGACTGGGGCAGCAAAGGGAGGGGGTGCCCCCGTGGCCCCCATTCGCACTGGGAATGGAGAGCAGCTGAGCAGGGCAGGTAGGGCTGCACTGTGCCCACCATGACCCTGGCTGGCCCCCAGAGCTGGATGGCCCTACTACGTCGGGAGATCGGCCACCTGCACGAGAGGAAGGAGCTGCCCCTAGACACCAGGTGGGCGCGAGTGCCCTGGAAGCTGGGCTGTTCCCGCAGGCCCCTGGGGGTGTCTGTGGCGTATGTCTGTGGGTGTGCGTCTCTGCCTGCGTGTGTCTGGGGTGCTTGAGTCTGGGTGTGTGTATCTGGGGGTGTTTGTGGGTGCAGCCTGGCAGCTGGTGCTCAGCTGCGACCTGTCCTGCCCGCAGTGACTCCAGCTCAGACTCTGACAGCTTCTATGGCGCCATTGAGCGGCCTGTGGACATCAGCCTGTCGCCGTACCCCACAGACAATGAAGGTGAAGCCTCACATCTGCCCCAGAGTGATGGGTTCCAGGCCACCCTGGGGCAGGCGCGCTGCTCCTTGGTGGGCAGGCTGGCTCCAGGCTTCATTCCAGGCCTCTTGAGCTGGCCATAAAGGGTCGTGGAGGCCGCCATGCACTCATGGGCTCCACCCCACAGATTATGAGCACGAAGATGAGGAAGATTCATACTTGGAGCCTGACTCACCGGGCTGCTGCAGCCTGAAGGTAGGGGCCCGGGCTAGGCTGGAGCCCCCACCCTCAGGACTTTTCCGCCCTTCTGTGGATAAGGGGAGGTGGGCCCTTTCCGAGCCTCTCAGGGCCAGGCCCCAGCCCCCCAGTGTCCGTGTGGTCCCGGGGAGTCCGCATTGTGCCCTCATTCCACTCCTGCCCCCAACTGCCCACCTTTACCCACTTTCCCCCCCACTGCTGCTTTTGGGGTTCACATGCCTCCCCACCACTCCCACTTAGCCGCGGTCTCCTCGTCCTGCACGCTTACCTCAGCTGTGCCAGCGGAGGACCCTTCCGGGGCCCCTCAGCCTCTCCCGAGCCTCCCCTCTTCATGACTCAGGCCCCTCCTTCTCCCTCAAGACTCGGCCCCTCCACCAGCCCCGCCCCAAGCTCCGTGTGGAGGCAAACCCACAAGCTCTCCCCACCCTCTCGGGACACCCTCCTTGTTGCCCCAAACTTTAGGTTGTTTTTGAGGGTGTGTTTGGGCCACACCTGGTGATGCTTAGGAGTTGCTTCTGGATCTGCACTCAAGAATTGCTCCTGGTGGGGTCCAGGGGACCATGTATCAGACTGCGTGCAAGGCAAATATCCTACCCGCTGACCTGTAGCTCCAATCCTGTCCCCCAGGCGTTCCGAGGCTTTCACGGGCTAACTCCCAGAACAGAGCGTGGGCTGCAAAGACCTGGGGCACGGGTGACCCCTAACCCATGACCCTACCTCTGTCTGCAGATGTCCTGAGCCACCCTCCAGCCTACCCTCCACCCCCGTGCCCACACCCCGGAAGCTCACCTTCTCCGATGTGCCCGCGCCCACTCCTTCACCTCCAAGGGCCCGGGCCCCCTGCTGCCTCCGCCACCCCCAAAGCGGAGTCTTCCCGATGTGGGCCTCACTGTGGACGCTAAAGCGGGACCTGCAGGGTGTGAGGCGGCCCGAGGCTGGGCCCTGGGCACCCGCTGCCTCGCGAAGGATGAGCGACCCCCGCTGAGTGCCGTGCTCACAGCGCCCAGTCTGCGGAAAACCCCGTGCCTCAAGGAGCCCTGTGCCCCCAGCCTGGAGCTCTGCGCCCCCAACCCAGGGGCCTCTGGCTCCTGCCTACCACCAGCACTGCCACTACCGCCTCTAGGAACTGTGACAAGCTCAAGTCCTTCCACCTGTCCCCGGAGGACACCCACGCCTGAACCCCCACCTGTGCCCCCACCCGTACCCTCCAACAAGCCCAAGTTCCTGCAGGGGGCTGGTGATGGGCCCCGGAGAGAGCCTGGCAGACCCGGACCCTGTGCCCCCCGTAGCCCCGGCCGCCCGCACTAAAGCTGCCTGGACCTGATGTGCGGACACCCGGCCCCTGGCCCTGGCTAGGCCGGAGAAGCCATCTCTCCCCCACCTTCAGTGAGTCTGTGCCACCCCTCCTCAGGGCGCCGCCCTCACCTGGTGCACTGAGACCCTGCCAGGACCCTGTAGTGCCCGGCTGCCCTGTCCAGGCTTGGTAGCCTCTGTACTGGACCTAGAGATGCGGCCATTACGGTTGTGGTGGGCGGTCACCCCAGGCAGTGGGCTGCAGCATGGGAAAGGCCTCCTGGTGTGGGCACCCATCAGGGGACATCTGCCCAGGCCCTTTCTCCTACAAGAATGTGTAGACCCCGGGAGCTGGCCCCGGCAGGGCTGTGGCTGGCCGGGAGTGCTGCTGCCCAAGCCCAGGGCCCCTGCTCTGCCCTCCCAGACCAGACCTGCCCGGCCAGCTTTTTTCCCAGGCTGAGATGCCTGGAGGGACCTTGTCCCACACTCACTGAAGCGACTTCAGGACCTGAACCCCAGGTTCCAGCCTCTTGTTCATGACTCAGCCCCACAAGGGGTCTTTGATCCCCTGGGGGGCCCCAGAGGTTGGGACCACTGGTCACTTTTGGGGTGCACCTGAATCGTGTTCCCTGGCCCAGCCTGCTTCCAGCCCTTCACTCTCTGAGGCTCTGCAGGGGATGACAGGGCCAAGGTTCCCAGCTCGTCGTTCACCTGAGCCTCCCCTGTTCAGTGCTGGTGTGCCCCATTGCCCCCCCACTTTGACAGCCCAGACCCCAGTATGCAGTGTGGGGACGGCGACCCCTGGCTGGCCCACCGACAAGTGGCCTCTCCCCTCTGCTCACAGGCGATCGCCACCCGATGGGCAGAGTTTCAGGAACTTCTCCTTTGAAAAGGCCCGACAGGCTGTGCCACCCGTGCCGGCGGGGAAGACTCAGACGAGGACTATGAGGAAGGCAAGGCCAACGGCTGCTTCCTGACCCATGTAGAGCCCCTCCCTCTCAGCACAGGTGTCTGGGGTGGCGGTGCAGGGGTGGCGAGCACCACGCAGACCCCCACCGCTCAACGCAGGCGTCTCTGGAGTGTGGGTGCTGGGTGCGGCTGTGGCAACACGCAGACCCTCACCCCAGGTCTCTGCCTCTCCAGGTGCCCCTGCCCAGCTCCGTCTTCATCAACACCACCGAGTCCTGTGGGTAGAAAGGTCAGTGGGCCCCTGGCCCCTGTGTCAGGGACCCCTGTGCTGCTGTCCCAGAGCTCCACGGAAGCTGAGCTGCTGGTCGGAGGACGGCGGTGGGGAGCAGACCAGGTCCCCTGCTCACCTGGGGCTTTGTCACTGCAGGTTGTTCAAAGCGTCGAGTCCCCGGGGGGAGCCGCGGGATGGCCTCTACTGCATCCGGAACTCCTCCACCAGAGTCGGGGAAGGTGGGCGCAGGAGCCCCCCATGAGGCACCCCTCCCCCTCTTCCTGGGGCCATAGAGGGTGACCCCTCGGGGCGGGCGCATGTGGGGAACAGCGAGAGCCAATGAGGAGCCGGGACTTGGGGTGGGGTCCCTGTACCTCACAGTTAGGCTCCTGCCACCTGTGTCCCTGGGGGTCCGGGCTGTCATGGGGTCCTATCCGGGTGGCTACAGGGTGGGCCAGGCTCCGTCCCTGTGCCGTGGCTTCCTTAGGGGACTCCTGTGGGCCCTCAGCCAAAACCCCCGCTCCCTGCAGGTCCTTGTGGTCTGGGACGAAACATGCAGCAAAGTGAGGAACTACCGCATCTTCGAGAAGGTGAGCTGGGCTGCCCGTGGGCTGGAGGCATGCTGGGGGGAGGGCCTGCAGCCACCAGGGATCCACATGCCCTTAGCCGCCCTCATCTCATCTAGCCGCGTGCTCATCTGAGCCTGACTGTGTCCTCATGGGGACAGGGAACAGGGGTTTCAGCCAGAGCCTGCTGGCGGTTCCTGATCCTGGCAATTCTCCCGCCCCTGCCACCCCAGGACTCCTAAATTCTACCTGCAGAGCGAGGTCCTGTTCGTGGCGTGGGTAGCCTCGTGGAGCATTATTCCACCCACACGCTGCCCAGCCACCAGAGTCTGGTGCTGCAGCACCCTATGGCTGCGCAGGGCCGCGGTGACCCCTGCCACAAAGCCTTGGACTGCAGTCCCTTACAACTGTGCACTGCTCGGTGACTGTCACATGCTACGGAGCGACCCAGGCCACCATCCCAGCCTGCACAGCAAGACTCGCCAGCGGAAATGAACTGGAACCGGAGCCAGGGGCGTCCCCTGGGAACCCTGTATAAACTTCCAGGTCAGGCCCGCCCAGCAGGCTGGGTGTTGGGGCTGCGGAGAAATGGGGGCATTCCCTGTTCCACTCCTCTAGGATTGGACTCCACTGGGCTTCCTGCACAGGGATTCTAGAACTTTTCATCTCGCCCCTATGCACTATGCTGAGAGCCTGGCAGGGCCTTGACATTTGGGGTGGGGGGCAGGGACTGGTCCCAGGACCCCAAGAACACAAAGGCACAGGCACCAGCAGTGGCCAGTGTCAGGCAATAAAGCACACACAAGTTGGCCTCGGCTGCTGGGCTCTGTGGGCTTCTCTGGGGAGGGAGGACAGGCACCGGCCTCAGGACTGGGCTAATGAGGGTGCCCCAAACAGGGCTCTCTGGCTGTGCCACCATGGCACGGGGCCCGTCTGCATCTGCTCTTTTGCTGGTAATTGAGTGTACAGGTCCCGAGCCACCTGCATGCCTGACACAGCCAAATCACAGCCCAGTGCCCTGTTGGCCAGCTGTGTAGCACCCAGCTGGGGCCTCCAGGAGAAGTGGACTTTTGTTACAGGGGAGGAAAAGTGCATCCACATGCAGCAGAGCACCCGGAGACCTGAGTTCCCTGGGCGATGCCCAGCTTATGCCCAACCCTGGCTCCCTCACTTCCTGCTGCATGATCCAGAGCCCTTCCGTTGCGTAGGGCTGTGGGCTGGATTGCCTTTTAGTGAAAAAATTTGCTGGAGGTTGTCTGGGCTGGCAAGAGCTACCGGTTCATGTGACTCAAGCTCTGGGAAGGCAGCTTGCACACAGGACCAGGGGCAAGACCCACACTGCTACTTCCTGCGGCCATGGCCCAGTGGTGCAGCTGTGGACACTTGCCTCTCTGGGCTGACCTCGGCCCTCAGTTCCAGGGGTTTTAGCCCTTTGTGGCCCCACTGCCCCTCTGTGGCTGCAGTTTCCCTTCCAGCGGGGACATGAATCAGAGAAGTTCAGCTGGTTCCTGGGATTCTCAAACTAGATGGGGATCGTGGTGGGGGATGGCCCCAGTTCAGGGGCTGAATTGGGAGTGTTGAGGACTTGGGGGCTCCGACCCAGGTGGTAGAGGTGGTAGATACCTTTTGGCTGGCTACCCCTGGGCACTGCAGGGCCTGGTCCTACCTCCCGCTCTGGGCTGCCCCCTCATGTGAATTGGCTTGGGTGTTAGGGGATGGGTGAGCTCTGTGCTCAGGGATCACTCCTGACAGCACTTGGGGAACATAAGCCCTTTGAGCTATCTCCCTGCAGCCTAAAATCTTTTTTTTTGGGGGGGTCACACCTGGCAATGCTCTGGGGTTACTCCTAACCATGTCCAGGGAACCATATGGGATACTGGGAATCGAAGTCAGATCCGGCGTGTATAAGGCAAATGCCTAGCCACTGCATGACACCGTATCAGTGCAAAGATATCTCCAGCCCCACCTAAAGTCATTTTTATTTTTGTGGTACTGGGGATCAAACTGAGGCCCTCACACATGCAAATACTCTATTGCCAAGCCCATTTCCTGCCCTTGGTCACATATATTTATTGAATTTATTTATGGGAAGGGGGCTTTTTGGGTCACACCCAGTGATGCTCAAGCGTTACTCCTGGCTCTGCACTCAGGAATTACTCCTGGCAGTGCTCAGGGGACCATATGGGATACCATGGATTGAACCCTGGTTGGCGCGTACAAGACAAATGCCCTCCCCACTGTGCTATTGCTCCGCCCTCCCTCTTGTCACATTTAAAAGGCAAGATGATGTAGAGTAAGGACCTGCTTGGGAACCTTGTGGGGCTGCAACAAGCCTGTGTTCCAGCCCTAGAAGAGAATTCTCTTGTCCAGGGAAGTGTTTGGGTCAGAGAAGGACTCAGAAAGCAAGTGGGGGCGGGCGATAGCCCAGCGGGTAGGGCGTTTGCCTTGCGCGCGGCGGCCTGTGCCGGCCCGGGTTCGATCCCCGGCGTCCCATATGGTCCCCTGAGCACTGCCAGGAGTAATTCCTGAGTGCAGAGCCAGGAGTAACCCCTGAGCATTGCCGGGTGTGACCCAAAAAAAAAAAAAAAGAAAGCAAATGGGTGTTCCAGCCCAACTCAGTTTTAGTGCATGGAGTGCCCCCTGCTGGCTGGGGCTGGCCTGGGCAGGGTAACAGGACTTCCCTGCTAGTGCCCCCCCCCGCTTGTTCCGCAGGGACCCGTCACAGTGAAGGCGATGGCGTGCACATGGCAGGCCCCCTCAGTACCCCTTCTGCTTTGAACTGCCTCTCTCAGGGAACAGTGCCCGATGGGGAACAGTCAGAGCAGATGCCTTTGTCTGCTCAGCTGATTGGTCCTGGGCTCCCCCTGAACTGCTCAGAGCCAAGGGGGTGTACTTTGTGCTTCCCTTAGTGAGAGAGGGAGAGGTCAAAGGGACGGGGCATGCCAATTGCGTGAGATACCCGGGTTGTCCCAGCACCACTGGAGTGACCCTTGGCATAGGGTCAGCCCCTGGATGTGGCCCCAACACTCCTCCCCTCAAAAACAAGGGCTGGGGCCGAGCGATAGCCCAGCGGGTAGGGCGTTTGCCTTGCACGGCGGCCGGCCTCTGCTGGCCTGGGTTTGATCCCCGGCATCCCAAATGGTCCCCGAGCACCGCCAGGAGTAATTCCTGAGTGCAGAGCCAGGAGTAGCCCTTGAGCATTGCCGGGTGTGACCCAAAAAAAAAAAAAAAAAAACAAGGGCCGGAGGCGATAGCCCTTTCCTGAGTGCAGAGCCAGGAGAAACCCTGAGCATTGCCGGGTGTGACCCAGAAAGAAAAAAAAAAAAGAAAAAAAACAGCAAAAATGAGGGAGCCACTAACGCACAGCAAGTTCTTGAGGTGAGTGTCCAGCCGGAGCCCGTGAGGTGCCACTCGCCCTTTCCCAGGAAGCCTGGCATAAGCCAGAAATTACGGCTCCCGCTGCAGTCAGGCTGCGCTCCGTATGCCCCTGCGGTGGTCGGTCCGTGCCCCGGGTGCCCCCTCCCCACAGTGGTCAGCCCGCACCCTGGTGACTCCCCACCATGGTCACCCCTCTCCGCAGTGTGTTCCCGCAGTGGTCGGCCCGCACACCAATTTCACATCCCACATGGTGTGTTCTTTTTTTTTTTTTTTTTTGCTTTTTCGGGTCACACCCAGCAATGCTCAGGGGTTACTCCTGGCTCTGCACTCAGGAATTACTCCTGGCGGTGCTCGGGGACCATATGGGATGCCAGGGATTGAACCCGGGCCGGCACAGGCCGGCGCGTGTAAGGCAAACGCCCCTACCTGCTGGGCTATCGCTCCGGCCCCTGAACTGTACAGATTTAAACTCGGCATCTGGCTTCTTTTGCTAAAACAGTTTTTGGGATTTATCATGTTGCTGTGCAGGCCTGGAGCAGCCCGCCTGCATGAACACCAGAGCCCTACTGAGCTGAGAGTGGGCATCTGGTCTGTTTCCGGAAAGGGGCAGTCAACAGTGAACTCACCGGATTCTGGTCAAGTGATTCTGCTTGTGCCGGGAACCTGAGTCCCCAGTTCCAGGGCATCCACACCTTTCACTGCTTCCCCAGGCCAACAGCTGTTTCCACTGACACTCCCCACTGTGTGGTATTGTCACTTTTTTCATTTTTGTCATTTTGCTGGTATACAATTGTGACTTTTTTTTGTCACACCCAGCAATGCTCAGGGGCTACTCCTGGCTCTGCACTCAGGAATCACTCCTGGTGGTGCTTAGGGACCATATGGGATGCCGGAATTGAACCCAGGCCGTCACAGGCTGGCCACGTGCAAGGCAAACGCCCTACCCGCTGGGCCATCGCTCCGCCCCCAACAATTGTGACTTTAATTAGCACTTGATTTACAAATGAGCTAAGTACATATTCATCTTGTTTCTTTTTGGGCTACGAATGGTGTTGCTCAGGACTTACACTTGGCTTAGTGCTCTGGGATCCCAGTTGGTGGATGCCAGGGATTGAACCTGGGTCGGCAGCGTGCAAGGCCAGTGCCCTGCCCTCTGTACTGTCTCCAGTCCCCACATATTCTTGTGTTTATTAACCATTTTGACACTGTCTCCGGCCCCCACATATTCTTGTGTTTAACCATTTTGACTTCTGCCTCTTTTCTGTCTGTCGCTCATCTTCTTTAAAATCGTCAATAGGATTTCTTTATGGTCTTCATATTGTCATGAAGCAGAGGAGTTAGGATGTTGGTGTGGCGCAGCTGTGAGGCTGCTGGCACTCAGCCTGCCCCAGTCCTGAGGGTGCCCCAGAGTTTTCAGCCTGCAGACAGTGTACCCAGGCTTTTTTTTTGTGTGTGAAGTAAAACAGGTTTTTTTTTTTTTTTTTTTTTTTTTTTTTGGGTCCACCCAGCGATGCTCAGGGGGTAAGTCCTGGCTCCGCACTCAGGCGGTGCTTGGGGACCATATGGGATGCCAGGGATTGAACCCAGGTCGGCTGCATGCAAAGCAAATGCCCTCCCGGGGACGCTGGACTATCACTCTGGCCCAAAACAGGTTTTATTAAGGAGGTTTTAGGAAAGGGAAGGAAGAGGGAAAGTGAGAGAGTACACATCTCAAGAGGGGAGATGTGAGCGACACATGTGCTCGGCCACCAGATGTCCTCGGCTACGTGGGCTCAGGGAGCATGTGTGCCACCCAGGCATTTTAGATGCGTTTCCGTGTCTTCCTTCTTTTCAGATTTAGTTGTGGTTTGTAGAGCAGAGCCGGTGTGTGAGCTGACCTCTGTGTTTTTTTTTTTAATTTTTTTTTTTATTTTTTTATTTTTTTGCTTTTTTGGGTCACACCCGGCAATGCTCAGGGATTTCTCCTGGCTCTGCACTCAGGAATTACTCCTGGCAGTGGTCGGGGGACCACATGGGATGCCGGGATCGAACCCGGGCGGCACAGGCTGGCGGCGTAAGGCAAACGCCCCACCCGCTGGGCTATCGCTCTGGCCCCATGTGTTTTAATTTTTTTTTTCTTTTTGGGTCACACCCGGGCAATGCTCAGGGGTTACTCCTGGCTCTGCACTCAGGAATTACTCCTGGCGGTGCTCGGGGACCATATGGGATGCCGGGGGATCGAACCTGGGTCGGCACAGGCCGGCTGCGTGCAAGGCAAACGCCCTACCCGCTGGGCTATCGCTCCAGCCCCGTGTTTTAATTTCTTTTGGAAATTAAATGGGAATACAAACTTCCTTTGGAAATACAAACTGACATAGAAATTGCTGGGTCACATGGTAAATTGTGTTTGGCTCTTTGAGGAAGTAGTGTGCCACTTTTCCACAGAGGCTGTACTGTTCCACGTTCTCACTGGTGACACAGTTCTGGTTCTCCATGTCCCTGCAGCACTGTCCTTCCTCCAGTAATCCCTTCCTAATATGTGTTGAATGGGAACTACTGGTGGTTTTCACTGTGGGGCTCTCATGTTGCTTTTTATCTTTTCATGTGCTTGTTGGCCATCTATATATCTTTAGAGAAATATCTAGTCAAGCCCTTTGCCCGTTTCTTAGGTTGTTTACCCCTTCGCCTGTTTCTTATTTGGGTTGTTTGCTTTTTGTGGTGTTGAGTTTGCATTTGTGTAGTTTTCTAAAATTGGGTGTTTATTCAGTTTTATTTTAGGCACTGTGGTTTAGTTATTAATGAGAAATTGGATCTTATTTTATATATATAAATATATATATTTTTTATATATGTTTATTCAATTTTATTTAGGCACTGTGGTTTAAAGTTATTAATGAGAAGTGGATCTTATTCTATATATATATATATATATATATATATATATATATATATATGTATTTTTTTTCCTTTATGGGTCACATTCAGCGTTGCTCAGGAGTTACTCCTGGCATTGCTCAAGGAACCTTACAGGATGCCGGAGATCAGACTTGGGCTGGCTGCATGCAAGGCAAACTCCTTACGTACTGTGCTACTGCTCCAGTGCCAAAAATGGGTGTCTTAGACACAAAACCTGGAGATCTGGGCTACTCAAGATTTGGTGGGCAGGGAACTTCTGAGCAGTGCTCCAAAGCCCCGAGCTGTTGCCTGTGATACAGTCTGTTGTTGCTCTTGCTTGGCCATGCTAGGTGGCTGCAAGGATTACCCTGGTGGTGCTCAGGGTATCTTGCAGTGCCAGGAATCGAACTTGCTGCTTTCACATGCTGGGTGTGCACTCATGCCTTTGGGGCCATCTTCTCAGCCCTGAAACTTGGGTTATGTGCGTGTGATCCCCAAAGGGAATGTTCTCATGATAAACAATGTCCACAAGAAAATAGATTTTTAGCTGGAGACTAGTTTTTAGCTTGCTCTAGGCTGTGTCCCAGATCATTCAGTAACCAGGCTCTCTAAGATCCACAACCATTGGTTGGGCGGGTTCCTCTGGGATCTTTAGCTTTGATGCTGAATACTTCAAGACCTTTGGCAGTGGTGATGGTGGCTTTAGCCCTGGCTGCAAGGTATCACATTCTCTTTCTTTTTTTAGACCATACCCAGCAGTGCTAGGGGTGTTACTCCTGGTTCTGCACTCAGGAGTTATTCCTGACATATGGGATGCCTGGGAGTGAATGTGTGCCGGTTGCCTGCAAGGCAAACGCCTACTCACTGTAGTATGGCTTTGGTCCCAAGGCACTTAACTCTTGGGGGTCATGCAAAGCCTCCCCACCCTGCCACTAGGGTGACTTGTTCATGAGCGATGATGCTAGTTAGGCGCTGGCTGAGAACAGATCCAGGTTGGTGCCCACTGGTGGAACCTTCTGTCCGCTGGCTTAGGGTGAGAACGATGGCCCTCTTCCATCCCTGCTCCCTTCCCTGTGGCCCACCAGTCTTCTAGGTCGGCCTGCTGCCCCCTGCTCTGCTCCCTAATTCATGTGATTTCACCTGTGTCCCCCTTGGATCATGCTGGGACCCACAGGGGAATAGGTGCATCTGCTCCTGGTGGTCACCACCACAGCCCGTCCTCACCCTTCTCACAGGATCAACTGTGCTTCTCTGCCCCTGACCTACCAGATGGTACCTGTCAGGCTCCTGGTCACCCACGGAGCCACTTCCACGTGCCCAGCCCCTGTCCCTCACTACATGTGAGGCTTTGTCCGCTCGGATGATTTCCCCTATCACCTTTCTAGGTGGCTGTGGGGCGGGTATAGGGCATCAGCCCACACCAACTTTCCCACCCACTTTTCCTAGGAGCCGAGCGCCTGCATCTCCTCTGCCATTAGGTCACTGCCGGCGGCAAGTCAAGGGCTCTGAGGCCACTGGAGCCGCACCAGGTCAGGGCGCTGCGAATGGCGGCGACGGAATCTCGGCCAGGCATGTCCTCCTACTTGAGCTGCATCCCGGGCTGCGGCCTTCGCCCTCCTTCCATCTCCCCAGAGCGCTCCTGAGACTGCGGCGGCGGGAGGGCAGCAGGTGAGCTGGGCGGCTGCGTGCGGGCTGAGGCGACCCCTCGTCGTCCATCGCTGGCCCTGCGGGCGGCCCCCACACAATTCCTCCACCAGTGGCCGCCAGCCAGAGGCGGGGCGCATGACAGGGGCATGTGGGGGCGCGCCTAGGCTGGCGTCCAGGGTGCCCGATGGAGTCTCTGCCCTCGCCCGGCGCGGGGCGCGTTCTCCTGGCAGCCGCCCAAGGCTTATCGGGCTCCACAGACCGTCGTCCGTCTCTGCCCAGGCCTCGTCGTCCCGCGGGAGCCACGTTAGCGCCCGCAGCCGACGGCCATCAGAGCGCAGGGCCCCCAGAAAGGCCGAGAAAGGGAGAGAACCGGGCGTCCGACACGTCCTTCCGCGCCTGGCCCTGGGTCTGATTTGCCAGGAGGGTCGCGCAGTCGAGACCAACACCGCCCGGGCCGAGAATCCTCCACAGGCCGCACAGGGGGCGGGCGCGGTCGACGAATTTGCTGCGCGGACAGTGGGCGTAGCCGGCTCCGCCCTCGCACGGCCGGGATAGCCAATAAGGAGAGTGCGTTGCTGGAAGGCGTGGCGCGCCCTATGGAACGACGCGTTGTTGGCTGCGGCGCCGCAGGCCGCACCCAGCTCTCGCGGCGGCTCCGGCGCTGTGGGCTGAGGGGGCGGAGAGGGCGGAGGGCGGAGGCTGCGGGCCGTGCGCGAGGCGGGCGGGGGGCGGAGCCCGGTGCAACCCTGCCGGAGCCGACGCGGGTGGCGGCTGCTGAGGAGTCGGGATCCCGCGCAGCGCTCGGTTTCGTCTGTGAGGTGAGGCGAGGCCCGCGGGAGCTGGGCCCGGGCGGCCTGAGGTGGCTGCTGCAGCTGTGGAGGGTGGCGCGGGGGCTGCAGGCCGGGCGTCCTGGAGCGACGCGGAGGGAGACGATCCTCTGCAGCCCAGGCGACCCCTCGAGGACCTGCGGGGGCTCGTCCGTGCGGAGCCAAGCGGACCCCGCAACCTCCGGTGCTGGCGGCCGCGTTTGCGAGGCGATCGCCCTGCGGAGGCCCGCGCGTGGCCTGCGGCCCGGCCGCGCTCGCGGCTTCTGGGGGAGGCGGCGGCAGGCCTCGGTCCCGGCCTCGCGCGTCCTCCCTCTCCGGACGCACCTCGGTTCGGGGGTCCCCGGTGGCGCCAGAACCGGCCCGTAACAGCGAGAGCCCGGGCCAGAGTGATGGCACAGCAGGGAGGGCGTTTGCCTTCGCGC
>JAJIBD010013363.1:0-13901 GCA_021461705.1 Cryptotis parvus | reverse complement strand
CTCAGTTCCATAATCTGAAGAATGGTTTCGGGCTTCTCCTGTCCCTGTAGCAAGTAGATGCCCTTTGGGTTGCACTTTGCTTCTGACAGGACTAATGGAGATATTACTAGTCCCCATTCGAGCAAATCAATGAACAATGGGAAGACAGTGATACAGTGATCTCATAGGACGGGCCATCCTTACATGATTATACCAATTTGACCAATTTAATTTATGAATTATGTCTATAAAACTTAAGCTAAAATGTGTAATCTTTCGCTTTAAGGTTATTGAAGGTTATCTTACTTTTTTTTTCTTCTACAGGTCTGGATTGCCCAAAAGACTACCCCCATCTGTCGGTACATCTGGGCAGAATGACTCTTCAGCTCCAGCAGAAGGTTTGTAATTCTCAACTGACGCCAATTTCAAAGTGTAGTCAAATGATTCACGTTTTTCCCTTATTATTTATTTTTAATGATTTATTTTAAACACCGTGATTTACTAAGTACAAACTTTTTCACAATACAGTTGCTGGAAAGATTCATCACTCAGCACCAATCCCACCACCAATGTGCCCCCCACCACCAGAGACCCTTATTTCCCTCCCATCCTCCATCCCGCCTCCCACGCCTGCTCACTTAGGCAGCATCAATTATGTTGACCCTTACAGCTCATATAGGGAACAGTAATGATAAGGTCATGCCTCTTTTTTTCTAGGCAGATGTGTGGAGTCTGGCCAGTTTCTGTTCTTTTTTTTTCTTTTTGGGTCACACCCAGCAATGCTCAGGGGTTACTCCTTGTTCTGCACGCAGGAATTACTCCTGGCAGTGCTCAGGAGACCATATGGGATGCTGGGGATTGAACCCGGTCTGGCCGCATGTGAGGCAAACACCTTACCTGCTGGACTATCGCTCCAGCCCCAGTTTCTGTTCTTGAATTCTCTTTCTGGGTTTCCAGAACACAGTGGTCTTCTACAAGACCACTCCCAGACACCACCATCAGTACAGCTACTGACGACACTTATTTCACTTTTATCTCAACATTTGTTTGAGCTTTTCCTATTTATACACTGAACAATCCATTCTATATTGGTTGTTGGAGCTAATTCTCTGGCATCGGTCGATGAACCTGGTGTTAGACAAAAGTCAATGGAGATCCTAAAATCTCCATTTTGCCATTTGAGTCCACTGTATAGGAAATTACTGAGGTGGTCCCCCAGACCACACCTCATGCCCACACACTTCATTTCTAGAAAATGTGATGTGATACCAATTAGATGAATATACTAGGTTTTGCGCACCCCCGCCACAGGGGTACATGGGACCCCCCCATGTACAGTCCCAGCCAGTTGCAGTTCTGGGCGGGCCCACCAGGCCTTGCCAGAGGGCATTGAGTTAGGGGGGAGGGTGCCCCAGCTTTAGCTCCCAGGAAGCCTGGTGGTTTCAATCACTCAATCATGTATACCTGGGCTTGGAGACTATTCTGTCGGGTGTGGCTCTGCCGAGCTGTGGAGTCCAGACCTTGAAAGTGGCTACGGTTGTGTTGCATGAGGTTTTCCGGCCTCTGAGGGTCTGACTGGGAGGTAGGGGGGAGCCCTGCCCTGCCCCCCCTTCCAGGATCCCTCATCAGCCTAGCACAGGCTGAGCGGGCAGCTTTTCCCCTTTTTTAATTAATGATTATGTTCATATAATACCTCTGCTGGTCTAAGATTTTTTTTTCTTTTTGGGTCATACCTGGAAATGCTCAGAGGTTACTTCTGGCTCTGTACTCAGGAATTACTCCTGGCGGTACTCAGGGGACCATATGAGATGCCGGAGATCGAACCCAGGTCAGCCGCATGCAAGGCAAATGCCCTACCCGCTTGGCTATCATCCGGCCCCTGCTGGTCTAAGATCTTAATGAATATCTTGAATTATTCAAGTAATCGAATTTTAGTGAAATTTTAATGTTGCTGTTTTTTTTTTTTTTTTCACTTTTTGAGTCATGCCCAGTGATGCTCAGGGGTTACTCATGGCTCTGTACTCAGGAATTACTCCTGGCAGTGCTCGGGGACCATATGGGATGCCGGGGATCAAACCTGGGTTGGTCACGTGCAAGGCAAACGCCCTCCCCACTGTGCTCTCACTCCGTCCCTAATATTGCTTATTTTATCAATAATCTGTCTCTTGAAAACTGACTGACATACTAGCAGAGTTCCTTCCCTTAAAGTCTTTGAAGCATTAAGCATGTTTTTCTGTTTATATTTTTGGGGGTTTTTTGTTTGTTTTGCTTTCTTTTGGGTCACACCTGGTGATGCTCAGGGGTTACTCCTGGCTCTGCACTTAGGAATTCCCCATGGCTGTACTTGAGGGACCATATGGGATGCCGGGAATCAAACCCAGGTTGGCCGCATGCAAGGTAAACGTTCTGCCCGCTGGACTATCACTCCGTCCCCTCCATTTTTTTTTTTCTTATAGGTAGAAGAGACCAAGTGCTTTTTGCAAAAAATAATACTTGAAAGAAAAGTATAGGACTTATTAACTTGTTTTTTCTGTTTTAGATTCTAAAATAAACCAAAAAAAAACCAACAGTGAAGGGAAAGGAAGAAAATACTGTGACCCCCATAGAGACATACAATTACTTACCTTACAGGTAAAAACTTTATGTTGGCACACCAAGTCATTTTCAGTCATGACCTTAACTTTGTACAACATGCTTTCAGTGTCATATGATAAGCATTTCTTGCACACATGTCTATTTATTGTGTGTTTGTTGGTGCTGTTTTAATAACACCTGGGCAACACCTGGCAGTTGCTCCGTGGTGCGCCCAGCTGTGGAGACGTGGTGCTAGGATTGAACCCAGGCCTCCTGAACACAAAGCATGTGCTCCAGCCCATTGAGCTCCTTCCGGCCTTCATGTGACCTTAGAAGTACTATTGAGCCAATAGCAGTATTTACCAGTGCATACCAAGAGTATCCCACCCACATGGCAGAGCCTGGCAAGCTACCCGTGTCGTATTCAATATGCCAAGAACAGTAATGATGATGGACCTCATTCCCATGACCTGAACAAATGGTTTGAGGCTCTTTGTGTTCCTGTAGTGAGCAGATGCCCTAGGGCTACACTAGCACTCGACAGGGACTAATGGAGACATTACTGGTGCCTGCTCGAGTAAATCGATGAACAATGGGAAGACAAGTGATACAAGTGATCAGTGCTTCAGTACCTCAGAACTACTGTTGGGTTTATTCAGCTAATATCTGAAGATTCACCCAGTAAATCCATCATACAGAAGGAATTTCCTTTGGAGATTGACCAAGGAGAAATAGAGCGAGAAGTTGTCTGTGCTGATAGTTCAACACTTATTGAGTGCGTGTTCTAAAGTCTTGGAATGTAATTAATCATCCTTTATTCCTTCCCCCCTATTTGAAACTTTTATTATAAACAGTGTGATTTATGAAATTGTTCATAATAGTCTTTTCAGGGATTCAGTATTCCAGTACTAATCTCACCACCAGTGTCCCCATTACCCCCCCCCACCCCAGCCTGCCCCCTTAGCAAGTGTACAGTAATTTACTTTATATTACTTGTTACAACATAATGGTGTTTCGGAAGTTATTTCCAAGGATTTGTTTAGGTGCTAATGGAGCCTTCTGTGATGCACTTTTCACTCCTTGAGCTAAGTAGGCATCTACCCAACTGTCCCATCTAATTTTCTGTCCTCTGGAGATGTGCTCTAGGAGCTGTGTTGCTGGGATGGTTTTGCACCATGGTGTCCCGGGCATCTCTGGAGACCGGTCATGGAGCCAAGTTGCATTCAGGCAGATGCGAGTGTGGAGCACTGGACTTGCCAACAGAACCTGGTCTGGGCCTTCCCTATCCCAAGTAGGCTCCAGTGGTCCTGGTCCAGGTTCAGCTCAGCTGCAGTATCTTTCTAAGATCTTTTGTTGTGGGTTACACCCAGCTGTGCTCAAGACTTACCCCTGGCGCTGAGCTCAGGGAACCACCTGGGTGCTGGGGATTGGACTGGGTCAGCCATATGCAGGACGAGCACAGTAACCCTTGTGCTATCTCTCGTCCCGAGTCACCCTACAAACTCATACTTTGTATATCAGTTGCAGCCATGATTTTTCGTACAGTTGTACTCAAGTTCCTCTTTGTCCAGAGAGACTTATGGACTTAAGAAGTGGAGGCTCGCTCTTCAAGCCCGTGTTCTCCCTTGAACTTATATCACACTTGCTTGTCTCTATCTGTCTTTGCTTGTGACTTTTTCCCCTCTGGAGACTCGTGTTGGCTCTTGGACATGTATTTCCTCTTTCTTTCTCTCACTTTTGTTTTTGTTGGGGGTGGGGAGTCACACCTGGTGATGCTCAGGGGTTACTTCTGGCACTGCCCTCAGCAATTACTCCTGCCTGTGCTCAGGGAATCATATTGGATGCCGGGGACGAACCTGGGTTGGAGCTAACCCAGGTTTGATCCCCAGTCCTATGTCTTATCTCCCACCCTCACTCCCCACTGAACACCTCCAGGAGTAATGCCTGTGTGCAGAGCCAGCAGTAACCCTTGAGTACCACCAGGTATGGCCCCAACCCCAAAACAATTTTCAATAAAAATGATCTTGCTTCACAAAAAAAAAAAATTTGTAGTGGAAGCAAGAGGGCTCCCCTCCCCTTTTGTGGTTCTGGCTAGGTGGAAGCCCTCCAGGCCCAGCTGGAAGAACAGACCAAGCTTTCACGAGCAGCAGCTTGAAGGACTAATGGAGGATCGGCGGATTCACATGGAGGAGATCCAGGTTCATCAGCAGAGAAACCAGGACAAAATCAAAGAACTTACCAAAAAGTGAGTGCTTGGGGCTGGAACCACAGTACAGCAGGCAGGGAGGGCATTTTCCTGGCACACGGCTGACTCGAATTCCATCTCCAGCATCCCATATGGTCCCCTGAGCACCGAGCACTGCCTGGAATAATTCCTGAGTGCAAAGCCAGGAGGAACCCCTGAACACTGCCCGTGTCACCTCAGACCCTCCAAAAAAATGAGTGCTCATATAAACTATAACTGATGGAATTTTTCTAAAAAGTGTTGTGAGTAGTATAAAAACAGTTCTGGAAGACCACGATGTGGTTCAGTGGCTAAGTGCCTGCCTTGCATGCAGGAGATCTGGGCTCAGTCCCTGGCTCCACTAAAAGGAGGGAAAAGAAAGAGAAGGGAAGGAGAAGGGGAAAGGAATAAGCACATAGGGGCTAGCGAGGTGCAGTACAGCGGGCACTTACCTTGCTTGGGGCAGACCCAGGTTCAGTCCCTGGCACCTTGTGATCCCCCAACTCTGCCAGATGGAGGAGACACCAAAAAAAGATGAAGACAGGGTAGATATAAGGCAAAAGATAAAAGACCCAAACCGAAAAAAATAATTCTTTTTTCTGACCTCCTAAGTTTTATACCCTGGAATTAATTCAGGAAAATCCGTTGTATCTACATTGGTGCTTCCTTTTATAGTCTTCATCACACCCCAAGAACTGCTCTATGAGAGCACGAAAGACTTTTTTGCAGCTCAGATTTGAGAACCAAAACAAAGAGAAGTCGTGGATGCTTGAGAGGGATCAGCTGATGTCAACGATTAAACAACACAAGATCCAGTCTAAGAAGAAAGAAGAGAAAGTTGGAAGGGTCCAGCCAGTCGAAAAGGCTGAGAGTCATCCGAACCACAGTGAATATATTAAGGTAGGGTTTTTTCCTTTCTTTTCTTCTTCTTTTTTTCTTTTCTTTTTTTTTGTCATACCCAGTGGTGCTCAGGGGTTACTCCTGGCTATGCACTCAGAAATTACTCCTGGCACACTTGGGGGACCATATGGGTCAGCCATGTGCAAGGCAAGTGCCCTCCCCACTGTGTTATCCCTCCTACCCCTAGTAGGGTTTGTTTGTTTGTTTGTTTTGGTCGTTTTTTTTTTTTTCCTTTTTGGGTCACACCCGGCAATGCTCAGGGGTTTCTCCCTGGCTCTGCACTCAGGAATTACTCCTGGCGGTGCTCGGGGTTCATATGGGATGCCGGGATCGAACCCGGGCCGGCATAGCCTGGCTGCGTGCAAGGCAAATGCCCTACCCGCTGGGCTATCGCTCCGGCCCTTGTTTTGTTGTTTTTTGTCTCAACATTTTACAGCCCAGAGCCTTAGACTTGCAGAGCAAGGGGACCTTGTGGAGGGATCCTGACACTCTGGTGGTGGGCGCTTGGACACTCACATGCCTGAAAGCATGTTATAAACAGTATTTTGTTTGTTTTTGAGCCACACCCAGTGGTGCACAGGGGTTACTGCTGGTGGGCTTGAAGGACTATATGGGATGCCAAGGATTGAACCCAGGTTGGACACATGCAAGGGCAAACACCCTACCCACTGTACTATCTCTCCAGCCTTATGAAGGCATGTTATAAACAGTATTGTAAATTACGGTCCCCAAATTAAAACTGAAGAAAAATAAAGAATTATGGTGCCAGAGCAATAGTACAGTGGGTAAAGTGTTTTCCTTGTATGTGGCTGACCAAGGTTCAATCTCTGGCACCCCATATTGTCCCCCAAGCCCTCAAGAAGTGATCCCTGAGTACAGAGCCAGGGGGTAAGGCCTACGTACCACTGGGTGTGGTCTCAACCACACCCACCACTTAATTCTAAATAAAATTAAGAATGGGTAAGTAAATACAATATTCTGGAATGTGTGCCAGGAACATGGAGGCTGGAGTGGTGTTTCTAGATCAATGAGCCGGAGGTCAGCTGCAGGGGGCTGGAGGGGTCAACCATAGCCACTCTCAGATGGCTACATGCAATGTTTGTGTTCCTGGTAAAGAAAGTGAAGATTTAGCTCTGAAAGACTGAAAAATGGTATATAAGGAAGTAACAGTTGGGCGGAGCGATAGCCCAGCGGGTAGGGCGTTTGCCTTGCATGCGGCCAGCCCATGCCGTCCTGAGTGCAGAGCCAGGAGTAAGCCCTGAGCATTGAGCATTGCCGGGTGTGGCGCCAAAAAAAAAAAAAAAAAAAAAAAAGGAAGTAACAGCATCTGATTTTATTTTTTTGAAAGATCATTCTGGCTGTTCAGGAGAAATGATATAATCAGTTTTGTCACTGAGGCTTATTATATTTTTGGCCACATCTGGTTTTGCTTCAGGGCCACTCTTGGCTCTGATCAGGGGCTACTCCTGACTCTGTGCTCAGGGCTCCTGCCTGCAGTGCGGGGTGGGGGACCATGGATTCCAGTCAGGGTCCTGGCAGAAGTCACATGGAAGTCAAATGCCTTAGAGTTTATACAATCTCTCCAGCTTGTGGTGTTTTTTTTTTTTTTTTTTTGGGTCATACCTGGCGACCATCAGGGGTTCCTCCTGACTCTTCACTCAGGAATTACTCCTGGCGGAGCTCGGAGGACCATATGAGATGCCGGAATTGAACCCGGGTTGGCCGCATGCAAGGCAAATGCCCTACCCACTGTGCTATCTTTTGGGGGCCACACCAGGGATCACTCCTGGTGGAAATCATTTGTGTATCAGGGATTTAATCTCTATTTTTTTAGTTAATTTTTTTTTTTGATTTGGGGCCACACCCCAGTGTGCTGAAGGCTTACTCCTGGCTCTGTGCTGGTGGGCTTAGGAGACATATGGGGTTCTGGGAATTGAACTCTGGTTGACCATGTGCTAGGCAAGCTCCATACCTGCTGTGCTATCACTCCAGCCCCAAATCTCTGGCATTTTGAAAATGAACTTTGGAAATGTGTTCAGGGGCTAGATAGTACAGCAGGTGCAATGCTTGCTTTGCACATTGCTGATCCAGGTTTGATCCCCGGCACCTCGAGCCATTCCAAGAATGATCCCTAAGCACAGCTGGGCTTAAGCCCTGAGCTTCTGGGTATGGGCCCATGGCCCAAAAAGCCACCCAAAAAAAAAAAAAAAAGAGGGGCTACAGTGATAGTAGAGCCGGTAAGGCATTTGCCTTGCATGTGGCTCACCCTAGTTTGATCCCCAATATTCCATATGATCCCCTGAGCACCACAGGAATAATTTTTTTTTTTTTTTTTTTGCTGCTTCCAGAATTTTATTTTTTATGGAATTTTCTCATTGAATAAATTAATTTATAGTCTTTGAGTATCAATATCTATACTGGTTTATGCTTTTTTTTTGCCATTAGACCAGTTTATTTTTTTTAATTAATACTTTATTATACCACCGTGAGATATACAATTACAACGTTGTTCATGTTTGGAGGTTTCGGTCACATAGTGTTCCAGCACCCGCCCTCCACCAGTGCCCATATCCCACCATCAATGTCCCCAATTCCCTCCCCCTCCCATAGCCTGCCTAAATGGCAGGTTCTTTATCTCTTTTCTTTCTCCCTCTCTCTCCTTTCCTTCTCCTACACATTGTGGGTTGCACTACATACACTTGGAAGCCATCATGTGCATTTTTTGCCTGTATTTAATGCTCAGTTCTATGTTGGTATCAGCCCTTTCGCCATTTATTCACACATGTTCCCTTCTCTGTCTTACCTAACCTCTGACTCCCTCACGTTTGTGGTAATTTCCACTTTTGGTAAGATCACCTGATATATTTATGTCATGTAAATAAATGCAGGCATTCTATGTCTCTCTCTAGGAACAATTCTTAAGTGCAGAGCCAGGAGTAATTTCTTTTTTTTTTTTTTTTTTTTTTTTTTTTTTAATTTTATTATTTTCCCCCCCAAATATCATTACACCATTTTAGACATACAATTGAAAGATGCCCATGTAGAGTTTTGGATCCACAGTGTTCCAACACCCATCCCTCCACCCAAACCCATCTACCATCACCAATGTCCCCACCTCCCTCCCCCCTCCCGCACCCCAACCACCCGGAAGATTCTGTATGTCATTTCCTTCGTCTCTATATCTCCTTCCCGACAAACTTTCCTGCTCTTCGTGGAATACAGTGCATTAAATGACATTACTGTTTCACTATTTTAGTGGACCGCTGCGGCCGCTTGCGGCCGCGCAATCTGGGCTTCGAACTGGTCTTGCTCAGTTGATCTGCTCGTGGGTCAGTTTCTCAGCGTCCGGACAGCGAAGATGGTGGCTAGTGTGATGGGCGAGTTTCATCTGGCTGCTTCTGGGACCCCCAGAGGCGATGGGCCAACACCCAAAACCCATCTGCCCTCTTTGGGATCCCATCGCTCAGCTGGGCTCGGCGCGAGCCGGGCTCCAGTCTCCCCAGCCGCCTGCGAAGCTCTGCATACTGGTTCCCGGGCAGTTCCTGGGCGGGTCCACCAGGCTCGGCAAAATGGAGGAGGGGGGAGTGGCTTAACCCTGACTCCATCTGGCGAATTCCCAGTGATTCCCGCTTCTGGGAGCCGCCTACCTGGGCTCGAACTGGTCTTGCTCAGTTGATCTGTTCGTGGGTCAGTTTCTCAGCGTCCGGACAGCGAAGATGGTGGCTAGTGTGATGGGCGAGTTTCATCTGGCTGCTTCTGGGACCCCCAGAGGCGATGGGCCAACACCCAAAACCCATCTGCCCTCTTTGGGATCCCATCGTCAGCTGGGCTCGGCGCGAGCCGGCTCCAGTCTCCCCAGCCGCTTGCGAAGCTCTGCATACTGGTTCCCGGGCAGTTCCTGGGCGGGTCCACCAGGCTCGGCAAAATGGAGGAGGGGGAGTGGCTTAACCCTGACTCCATCTGGCGAATTCCCAGTGATTCCCGCTTCTGGGAGCCGCCTACCTGGGCTCGAACTGGTCTTGCTCAGTTGATCTGTTCGTGGGTCAGTTTCTCAGCGTCCGACAGCGAAGATGGTGGCTAGTGTGATGGGCGAGTTTCATCTGGCTGCTTCTGGGACCCCCAGAGGCGATGGGCCAACACCCAAAACCCATCTGCCCTCTTTGGGATCCCATCGTCAGCTGGGCTCGGCGCGAGCCGGCTCCAGTCTCCCCAGCCGCTGCGAAGCTCTGCACACTGGTTCCCGGCCAGGAGTAATTTCTGAGTGTTACTGTGTGTGACTCAAAAAGAAAAAAAAAGGAACAAAAAAAATACGTGCCCAAAACATATAGTCTTACATTATAAAATGTACTTGGCTGGTTCTGTGCTCCATTTTCTGACTACCACTTTGTGTTTGGGGCCAACACCTGGTGGAGCCCAGGGGTTATTGCTGGCTTAGTGCTTGGTGGGGGTCACTCTTCGTGGTGCCGAGTCATGCTGGGGAACAAACCCTGCCTCCTGGGGCTGAGAGAGATATAGTGGGTTTACCTTGACTCAGCCGACCAGGTTTGAACCCCGGCATCCCATATGGTCCCCTGAGCACCGCCAGGAGTAATTCCTGAGTGCAGAGCCAGGAGTAACCCCCTGAACATTGCCGGGTGTGACCCAAAAAGCAAAAAAAAAAAGACAGACCCTGCGCCCTCTGCACTTTGGGCCGTCTCCCTGCCCATGTTTTTAATTTTATTTATTACTGTTTTGACAGAGGCCTGAGTTATACCCCATCCATCCATCCATCCATCCATCTATCTATCATCTATCTATCTATCATCATTCTTTCTCTCTATCTCTATCTCTATCTATATATTATCTATCTATCTATTATCTATCTGTCTGTCTATCTATCTATCTATCTATCTATCTATCTATCTATCTATCTATCTATTTTTGCTTTTTGGTCACACCTGGCGACGCTCAGGGGTTACTTCCCTGGCTCTTTGCTCAGGAATTACTCCTGGCGGTGGCTAGGGGACCATATGGGATGCCGGGATCGAACCCGGGTCAGCCGCGTGCAAGGCAAATGCCCTACCTGCTGTGCTATCACTCCAGTCCCTCCCCCTTTTTTTCAAGAATGTTTTGTGCTGGAGAGGTGGTACAGTGAGTAAGGTGCCACTTGGCATATGGCCAACCCTGGTTGAACCCCCAGCATCCCATTTGGTCCCCGAATACTGCCAGGAGTGATTTCTGAGTGTAGCGCCAGGAGTAAGGCCTGAGCATTTCCAGGTGTGACCCAAAAGCAAAAAAATCAAAAGAATTTCCATGTATGCCTTAGAAAGAGGGCTAAGAGAATACTATAGAAACAGAAGTATTTCAGATATTTTCTGGAGTTCTTTGCTGTTGTTTTCCATGTTGTTCTTCTATAAATCTCTTTAATTGCTTTTACCTAGTGCTCAGTGAGTAACCTATGTAGTAGAATTGAGTATTCTTTTTTAATTTCATTTAATTCAATTTTTTTTTTTGTTTTTTGTTTTTGGGTCGCACCTAGCGATGCTCAGGGGTTACTCCTGGCTCTGCATTCAGGAATTACTCTGGGTGGTGCTTGGGGACCATATAGAATGCCAGGGTTGAACTCTGGTTGGCCACGCAAGGCAAATGCCCTACCTGCTGTATTATTGCTCCGCCACTAGAACTAAGTCTATATATATATATATATATATATATATATATATATATATGTAATATCCCCCTCCTGTCCTATAGTCCCTGAAGGAAAAGATATTACAAGAGAAAAAGCTCTCCACCATGTACCAAGAGCAGTGCATCTCTCTGGAAGAAGAACTCGCCCGAATCCGTGAGGAGGAGGGAGCACAGAGAGAGATCTTTAAGGTGCGGAAAACCCTAACCTACTTCTGAAAGCTTGGAGGGGCTTTCCTCGTTCTGGGACTGTTTTCCTCGTCTTTATGAATGCCTTGCCTTCTAGGACCGAGCTGTCAAGATGGGGGAAGCGTTTACAAACAATGACCAAACGCTATGAGGCCTTAGAGACTCGGCGGGCTCTGGAAGTAGAAGGCTTCAAGACAGACATAAAGACCCTCCAGAAGAAGCTGAAGGGTTTGGAGCTAATGCTCTATAAGGTAATTGCGGATCCTGTGTTAGGAGAAGAGGGAAGGGGTGCGAGAGGGCAGGAGCAGAGAGGTAGCCCGTGGGTGAACCACTCTCCTTAATGTCTCTGAGATTGGCTCAGCAGGTCTGTGCTGGAGGGAACCAGAAATAGGCTGCAATGATTGAATGACGGCGTTACTATATTTCTATCTCAGCTTGAATCTGAATAGAAGTTTTTTATTCCTTCCAATTTGAGGGTAGGTTAAAAGAACAGTGTTGAGGAGCCTGCGGAGATAATTCAGGGCCCAAGACATTTGTCTTGCATGAAGCTGCCCCTATTTTATTCTGGAACCAATTGTGGTTCCCTGAGTACTGCCAGGGGTCACTCCTGCAGAGAGAGCCAGGAATAGGTCCTGCTGAGTACGACACAGTGTTGACCATACACACCACGAGAGAGAGCTAGAGAAAGAGTGAGAGTGAGAAAGTGAGAGAGCAAGTGAGAGAGAGAGAGAGCAAGAGAGGAGAGAGTGAGAGAGAAGAGTGAGAGTGAGCGAGAGAGAGCCAGACAGATAAAGAGAGCAATAGAGCAAGAGAGCATTTGTTGGGGCCAAAGCGATAGTCCAGCAGGTAGGGCATTTGCCTTGCACAGCCGGCCCATGCCGGCCAGGGTTTGATCCGCAGCATCCCATATGGTCCCCCTGAGCACCGCCAGGAGTTATTCCTGAGTGCAGAGCCAGGAGGAACCCCTAAGCATTGCCAGTGTGACCCAAAAGCAAAAAAAAAAAAAAAAGAGAGAGAGAGAGAGAGCATTTGTCTTCCTTTAGAGAGTAAGGGAGAGTGAGAGCAAGCAAGCAAGAACAAGAGAGAAAAGAAGCAAGAGAGAAGAGAGCAAGAAAGTGAGAATAAGAGAGAGCAAGAAAGTAAGAGAGCAAGGGAGTGAGAAAGTGAGAGAGTGAGAGAAAGCAATTGAGCAAAAGAGTGAGAGAAAGAGCAAGAGAGAGTGAGTGAGAGAGCAAGAGATAGAGCAAGAAAGTGGGTGAGTGAGAGAGGCAAGTAAGCGAGAGTGAGAAAGAACAAGAGAGCAAAAAAGCAAGAGAGAACAAGAACAAGCTAAAGAGAGATCGAGTGAGAGCGAGAGATAGAGTGACAAAGCGAGAGGGAGTAAGAGCGAGCAAGAAAGGGGAGAGAATGAAGAGAGTGAGAGAGTGAGATGAGGTAGTGAGAGGAGAGAGCGAGAAAGCAAGAAAGTGAGAAAGTGAAAGCGAGAGAGAATGAGAAAGCAAGAAAGTGAGAAAGTGAAAGTGAGAGAGAATAAGAAAGCAAGAGAGCGAGAAAGTGAGAGCAAACGAGAGTGAGGAAGTGAAAGTGACAAGGTAGAGAGCGAGAGAAAGAGCAATAGAGAGGAGAGATTGAGCAAGAAAGAATGAGAAAAATCAAGAGAAAGTGCGAGAGAGCGGGGTGAGAAAGTGAGAGTGAGCAAGAAAGAGAGGAGGAGTGAGAAGAGTGAGAAAGTGAGAGAGAATGAGAGTGAGAACGAGAAAGCAAGAGTGAGAGCAAGTGAGAGCGAGAAAGCGAGAGAGTAAGAACGAGAGTGAGAAAGCAAGAGAAAGCGATAGAGCGAGAAGAAAGCAGCAGACAAGAGAGCAAGAGGGTGGAGTGAGAGAGTAAGAAAGCGAGAGATAGAGCAAGAGAGTGAGAGAATGAGAGAGCGAGAGAAAATGAGAAAGTACAAAAGAGTGCAAGAAAGAGCGAGCAAGAAAGAACAAGAGAGCGAGAGTAAGCAATATAGCAAGAAAGGAGAGAACGTGGAGAGCGAGCAAGAAAGATCAAGAGAAAAAGAGAGCTATAGAAAGAGCAAGAGGAGAAAGCAAGAGCGAGTGTGAGCAAGACAGAGCGAGAGGGCAAGAGAAAATGAAGGTATATGAGAGCTAGCGAGAGAGTGCAAGAGACAGCGAGAAAGCAAGAGTGATAGAGCAAGCTAGAAAGAGCGAGTAAGAGCAAATGAGAGGAGAGAGCTAGAGAGTGAGAAACAGCAAAAAAAAGAGGAGAGTGAGTGAAAGAGCGTGCAGAACAAGTGAGAGTGAGAGAACGAGAGTGTGAGAGAGAGCAAGAAAGCGAGAGAATGAGCAAGAAAGAGCTAGAGTGAGAG
>JAJIBD010013362.1:0-36083 GCA_021461705.1 Cryptotis parvus | reverse complement strand
CATCTGTCCTCCTGGGAGCCCCATGGTCAGCTAAGCCTGGGAGAGAGCCGAGTTCCAGCTTCCCCAGCCGCGTTTGAGACTGCATGCTCTGTTTTAGGTTTTTGGGGTCACACTTGGTGATGCTCAGGGGTTACTCTGTGATCTGTGCTCAAAAATTACTCCTGGGTGGGGCCAGAGCGATAGCACAGAGGGTAAGGCTTTTTGCCTTGCATGCGGCCAACATGGGTTCGATCCCTGGCATCCCATATGGTCCCCGAGCACCGCCAGGAGTAATTCCTGAGCAAAGAGCCAGGAGTAACCCCTGAGCATTGCCGGGTGTGACCCAAGAAAGCAAAAAAAAAAAAATTACTCCTGGTGAGCTGGGGAAGGCAATGACGACATATGGGACGCTGGGTCAACAGCACTGAAATCAGGAGACCCAAACTTTAATAACCAAACTTAGAAAAGTGCCTGTCAACAGAGCAGACTGCAGGTGGTGGCAGGGTGTGTGTGTGTGTGTGTGTCTGTCTGTCTGTCTGTCTGTCTGTCTGTCTGTCTGTCTGTGCATGTCTGTGTCTGTGTGTGTCTGTGTGTCTGTGTCTATGTGTGAAGGTGAGAAGGTGTGGAAGCAAGCCTGGGGAATTGGTGGAGAGAAGTTGACACTGGTCATGGGCTGCAATATGTCTAAAACTCAAATATAACTAAATTTGAAAATCATGGTGTACTCTCTATCTGCACTTCCAAGCTTATTGCAGCACTATTCACAATAACCAGAATCTGGAAACAACCTGAATGCCTGAGAACAAAGACTGGCTAAAGAAACCATGGTACATCTACACAGTGGAATACTACGCAGCTGTCAAAAAGACGAAGTCACGGAAATTTACATGCAAATGGATGAACATGAAGATTATCATGCTGAGTGAAATTAATCAGAAGGTAAAGGAAAGATAGAATGACTGCATTCATTAGTGGGATATAAATATATACTAGTGCTCTACTAATGGAAATGGAAATGTAACTGGTGCCCACTCGAGCAAATCGACGAATAACGGGATGTCAAGTGATCAAGTGATCAAGCTCTACTAATTGTGGGAAATGTTAATGCCACACTAGAACTGAACATTGAATGTACACAGGATTTACATGATAATCCCTAAATGTCTGTAGGGCAAACCACAATGTGTAAGAGAAAGAGAGAGAGAGAGAGCGAGAGAGAGAGAGAGAGAGAGAGAAGGAATAAGAAGAGGAACAGTGCCTGCTATAGAAGCATGCTGGGGGAGGGAGAGGGGGAATTTGGGGACATTGGTGGTGGGAATAGGGCACTGGTGGAGGGACAGATACTGGAAAAATGTATGACTGAAAACCAATCTTGAACATCTTTTTAATTGTTTATCACATGGTGGCATAATAAAAGTTTTAATCATGGTGCTTTAATTAAAAAATAGAAAAAATAGGGGCCAGAGCGATAGTCCAGCGGGTAGGGTGTTTGCCTTTCACGCGGCTGGCCCATGCCGGCCCGGTTCGATCCCGGCATCCCATATATTCCCCGAGCACCGCCAGGAGTAATTCCTGAGTGGAGAGCCAGGAGTAACCCCTGAGCATCGCTGGGTGTGACCCAAAAAAAGCAAAAAAAAAAAAAAAATTTTTTTTTTAAATTCTAAATTAAAAACATAGATATTTCTCCCAGTAGAATTTAAGCTTTTGAAAGTAACTACACTTTAAAGAGCATTTAAACAATTTCCATATGTAATTAATGAAATTCTTTTGATTTTATGACAAGTTAATTTTATATGCAAACACCTTAATGTTTTCTCCTCTGACTCAAGATGCCTTTTGCAGCTAATAAAAATAATCACTCTCAAAAAGAAAATGTTCAAGCCTATAGAAAAGTGGAAAGAGCCTAAAGAACCCTAGTCTATTCCATTATCAGTTCATCAGCTGTTAACCACACACACACACCACACACACACACACACCACAGAGCCATTTTTTAATTAAATATTTTATTATACCACCGTGAGATATACAATCACAACGTTATTCATGTTTAGAGGTTTCGGTCACATAGTGTTCCAGCACCCCGCCCTCCACCAGTGCCATTTCCCACCACCAATGTCCCCAATTCCCTCCCCCTCCTGCCTAAATGGCAGGTTCTTTATCTCTTTTCTCTCTCCTTCTCTCTTTTCCTTCTCTTATACATTGTGGATTGCACTACATACACGTAGAGGCCATCATGTGCATTTTTTTGCCTGTATTTAATGCTCAGTTCTAGGTTGGTATTAGCCCTTTCGACATTTATTCACACATGTTCCCTTCCACAGAGCCATTTGAAAGTAATTGCTACCATGTCAGTCTGCTTTTATTTTATTTATTTATTTATTTGTCTATCTATCTATCTATCTATCTATCTATCTATCTATCTATCTATCTATCTATCTATCTATCTATCTATCTATCTATCTATCTATCTATCTGTTTGTTTTTGCTTTTTTTAGGTCACGCCCGGCAATGCTCAGGGGTTTCTCCTGGCTCTGTACTCAGGAATTACTCCTGGCGGTGGTCGGGGGACCATATGGGATGCCGAGGATTGAACCCCGGGCTGGCATGTGCCGGCCGCGTGAAAGGCAAACGCCCTACCCACTGGGCTATCACTCCGGCCCCTCTGGCCCATGCTTTTAAACACAATAAGCATCCCTAAGTACAGTAATATTCTCTTAAATAATAGCAATGCTATTGTCTCACCTAAGGTCACTATTTTTTCCAGAAAGGTTGGCATATGCCCTATTACAGTCTCAATGCTTTCCCTTTTCTCTTTTCTGTTTCTCCAGCTCTCATCTCTGAAGGCAGAATTTCAATCCCCAACCCCAGCAGCTAGGCCTGAACAACTTTATCCCTGCGGGCTGCGGGCTGCGGGGGGGGTGGGTGTCCTGAGAGGTTGACAAAGAAGCTCTAAGAGCCAGGGAATTGGGAGCCAGGAGGCTGACAGAAGAGCAGAGCAGAAACGTTGGCAGTTTTTCTTGCCCTGAGCCTGCCAAGCTCTTTTTGGCAAGTTTTTCTTTCTACCAATACAAACAGAGAAATTAAACCACGGTGATGAAGATTATTTGACAGTGTAAATAGCAACTTTTTTCTTTACAAATGTAACAATTTTAGATTGGGGGGCCACACCATACTTAGGCTTAGGGACTATTCCTGGTTCTGTGCTTAGGAATGACCCCTGGCCGTGCTTAGGGCATGGAATGTGGTGCTGGGGACACAGCCAAGTGGGGGTTATGGGGGGGTGTCATATGCTCATGCAAGGGCCTCACTTCTGTACTATCTCTCTGGCCTCAAAATGAATAAATATGGATTTAATACCATATGACATTAAATCACATTAGATCAACATGTGGTAAACAGTAGGCACCATTTGCCATTTGTAAAATCAGACCACCCACAGGCCTATGGAGTGAAAAGGGAGAGGACACTAAGAAACCACGGGTCCCAGTGGAGGGGAACAAGACAACTTCAGCATCCTTGTGACTAAAGTTTAATTCATCAAACTGCCATTCATGAACTCTGCCTTCACCTGAATTTAATTTATGTTAATATTTATTTTAGTTTTATAAGTTGCCTTTAATCCTATTGTGGAACAAAGTAGAAAATGAAAGCAATCAGCTATACTAAAATCAATATAATACAGTAGAATAAATACTACAGTATTTTAGAAGGTGATTGGGAGTTTGGAGAGTAGAAAAGGAAATTCTAAATGTTGGGCTTTGCTTTTTAATCAACCTACCCTGCTCAGGGGTAAGACATTTATTTAGTCTTGAACATTTCCCAGCCTCATCCCGGTCCTAGTGAACCTCAACACAAAGCTACTTATTCACCCAGATGGCAAAAAAAAACAACAACAATATATATTGTATACACACGCACACCTGTGTGTGCTGAGGATTACGTCTAGCTTTGTGCTCTGGAGTCACTTCTGGAAGTGCTGAGGGAACCACGTAATGCCTGGCACCAAATCTAGGTCTTTGAGGGCACTTAGCCTACTGAACTTTCTGTCGAGCCCAAAAAAAAACAAATCTTGGTGGTTGTCCTTCACCCAGTTGAGCGATGGAGAGAATGTGCTGGGCAGTTATTTCCTGCCGCACAAATTTTCAATGTAGATCTTGTTTATAGTGTTATTTTGGAGGCAGTTGTTATGAGTCAACCCTGTGAGACTGGAAAACTCCAGATGCACCAGACCAAATCAAGTGTGAGCCTGGGAGTGGAGGGACAGGATCCCATGTGGCTTGAGTCATTAACTAACTGCCTCCTCTCCCTGTATGAAACCTTCCTGGGTGGCCATTAAGATGAACTGTCTGAATGCCTTTGTAGGAGAAACTTGTAATTTCATAAATGTAGCTTATAGGGAGCAACAAGGGCTGGAAATAATAAAGGTACCCTTAGCGTGAGGGGCTAAGTAACAGCACCAGTGCTGCTAAACAGTTCAACTGATATATTTTCTTCTGACTTCAGGGATGTTTTGCCTTTAGAATTTTGTGATCATTCTTCTATTTCTTTGTGATTTTTTTTTTTTTTTTTTGGGTCACAACCCAGCAATGCTCAGGGATTACTCTTGGCTCTGCATTTAGGAATTACTTAGTGCTGGGGGACCATATAAGATGCCAGGGATTGAATCCTGGTAGGCTACATGCAAGGCAAACGCCCTACCCACTGTACTACTGTTCCAGGCCACTTTTCTTCTGCTTTGTTTGGGGCCACAGCAGACTGTGCTCAGGGCTCACTCCTGACTCTGAACTCAGGGATCACTCATGGCAAACTTGGGGAATAGTTTGTTTATAGTGTTATAAACTTGGGAAATAAAAAAAAAATAAAAAAAAAATAAACTTGGGAAATAGTTTGTTTATAGTGTTATAAACTTGGGGAATAGTTTGTTTATAGTGTTATAAACTTGGGGAATAGTTTGTTATAGTGTTATGGGATGTCAGGGATGGACAAGGCAAGATAAGCACCCCTAATGCTGCATTACCTCTCACTTCCTGTTTTGTTTTGTTTTTGTTACTGAACCACATCCCACATTACTCAGGGTTTACTCCTGGCTCTGTGCACTATGTTGCCAGGCCGAAACACCAGAAACACAGACCTGCACCGACAGGTTAAGCCATACTAGGCATGGTCCTGACCTACCACACATGCTCTAGTAATGCTTAATAAAATAATACTAAAATTAGGGTGATATTTTCTGAAATTAATCGAAGATCTGATTGGCTAATGCATGCTATCTTTTATTTTTGAGGCAGACTATTTAAAGCAACTTGTAATTTGTAATCCAATAGTAAAAGCCAACCATGACCTTTCCCTGGTTGTTGGGTCCTACTAAGCAATGCTCAGGGCTTCCTCCTGTCTCTGTGTTTGGGGGTATTTTTAACATTGTGTTAGGGATTTACCCCAGGTTGGCCACATGCAAGGCATGCACCTTTTTTGCTATACTATCTTACTCACCCCCATATCACATTCTTTTTTTTTTTTTTTTTTGTCTTTCTTGGTCACACCGGCAATGCTCAGGGGTTACTCCTGACTGAACTCAGGAATTACTCCTGAGTATGGGATGCCGGGATAGAACTCAGATTGGCCATATGCAAAGGCAAACGCCCCTACCCGCTGTACCCCATATCACAATCTTAAAAAACTTTTATCCTTTCAGCAGGTAGGGTGTTTGCCTTGCACGTGGCTGACCCAGGCTCGATCTTGGCATCCCATATGGTCCCCTGGGCACCGCCAGAATTAATCCCTGAGGGAAGAGCCAGGATTAACCCCTGAGTGTCTACAAAAAGGGGGAGAAAAAATCTTTTATCCTTTTAGGAAATAAAAGAGGTCAAGTTCTGATTTCACACAAATGTAGTGTTGAGAGTATCACTGTACCACTGTATCACTGTCTTCCGTTCATCATCGATTTGCTCGAGCGGGCACCAGTAACATCTCCATATGTCCTGTCTCATGCAAGTAGAACCCAAGGGCATCTGCTTGCTCCAGGAACATAAAGAGCCTCAAACCATTCCATCAGGTCATGGGAATGAGGTCTGTAATTGTTACTGGTATTTGGCATATCAAATACGACATGGGTAGCTTGCCAGGCTCTGCCGTGCGGGTAGCATACTTTTGTAGTCATCTCAAAATCCAGCATTTATTGATGAACTGCACGGACGCAAGCGGCCTCACGAGCTGGGCTGTGATAGGCTGGTCTGCTGGGTGGAGTTCTGACGAGGGGGAAGTCCGGATGTGGAAAATGGAGGCCCTCATGGAGTGGGGGTTGTCTGGCTTGTTGTAAGGCTCTGCTGGGTGGCGGGCCAGGGATAGAACCCGCCATCCCTCCCAGGCGCCTCATGAGCAGCTGGGCACAGGGAGAGCCAGTAGCAGCTCTGCCCCAGTCTGTGAGTCTCTGGATCAGCATACCTGGGCCGGATTAAAAAAGACTGCTGCAGGGTGGATCTTGATGAGCCGGGCTGTGATAGGCTGGTCTGCTGGGTGGAGTTCTGACAAGGGGGAAGTCCGGATGTGGAAAATTTAGGCCCTCATGGAGTGGGGAGTCGTCTGACTTGTTGTGAGGCTCTGCTGGGGTGGCAGGCCAGGGCTAGAACCTGCCATCCCTCCCGGGCGCCTCATGAGCAGCTCTGCCCCATGTCTGTGAGTGTTGAGAGTAAACCGTAATTTTAGTATCTGTTTGACAGTTCATTATAATATCTCCAACTGGACCACACGAAAATTTCTTTCCTGATTAACCAAGTTCAAGCCCAGGTAGGCGGCTCCCAGAAGCGGAAGTCACTGGGCATTCATCAGATGGAGCTGGGACCACCCCTTCCCCTCTCTATCTCGACCTGAGGCCTCTTGGCCCTCCCAAGAACTGCCCTGGTGACCAGCCACAGCATGCAGAGCCTCGGACACAATGGGGAGAGCTGGCTCCCAACTCTCCCCTAAGCTCAGCTGACTATGAGGCTCCCCAAGTTGCACAACCACTTGTGGTCGCATGGTCCATCAAACTAGTGGAACCAATCATGTTCTAGAATAGACTACATTCCATGATTTGTAGGAAAGGGAGGCGAGAGGGAGAGATAGAGAGAAAGAGAGAAAGGAGCTACAGAACCTGCCATGGAGGTAGGCTGGGGCAGGGGGAGGAGATGGGGACATTGGTGATGGGAGAGGGGCACAGGTGGAGGGATGGGTATTGGAACACTGTAGAACCAAAACGCAAACATCGGGGCCGGAGTGATAGCCCAGCGGGTAGGGCGTTTGCCTTGCACACAGCCGGCCCATGCCGGCCCGGGTTCGATCCCCGGCATCCCATATGGTCCCCGAGCACCGCCAGGAGTAATTCCTGAGTGCACCACCAGGAGTAACCCCTGAGCATCGCCGGGTGTGACCCAAAAAGCAAAAAAAAAAAAAAAAAAAAAAAAAAAACGCAAACATAAGCATCTTTGTAATTGTATATCTAAAGGTGGTATAATAAAAAAAAGAAAAAGAAAATTTCTTTCCGTAAAATTACTTTCTCACAAACTTTTTAAACTTTTATATTCACATTCTGTTCTACAATTTTCTATTCCACCTCACAAAGAACTGGTTTTATTCAACAGCACTGCCAGGAGTGATCCCTGAGTGCAGAACCAAGAGAAAGCCCTGAGTACAGATGTAGAACAAAAGCCAAAACCAAAAACCAACCAACCAACCAACCGAACAAACAAACAAACAAACAAACAAACAAACAAACAAACAAACAAACAAACAAACAAACAAAAACACACACAAAAATGGAGTCTGTAGGTCATAGTGCTGTAACGGGTGTTGGCTTAATCAAGCACACCAAGACGATTGATGGCAGGAGAACAAGGCGGTTTTTACTATACTAGTCAATCAGACTGGTGGGTCTAGGTGAGGCAAGCACCTGAACCCTTAGACAAAGCTTAGGGGTCCAAGAGCCTGTTTTTATAGGGGTGTACGGTTCAAGCAGACAAAACAGCAACCAGGACCAAAGGGCGATGGGCTGATTAGCAGCAACATTCGGGAATCAGAGATCATCTCACCCCGGCACGGAGACAGGACTCATGGCTCCATCACCTGGAGCCAGGAAGCTCCCAGGCCACTTTCTCTGTTTCTCCACATTGACCCCCACCTCAGATAACAGGAGCTGAACCAAGCACACTGGTTCCTCTAGTCTCAGTTTTCTTTTCCCGCCCAAGATGGTTTAAGAATCTCAGTCTCTCCCAGAGGCTGGTAGGGGAGTGTACCCCAATAAGCTTCTATTCTTTCCCTTTTACTTGTCTCTGCTCAGTCTGTGCCAGCTGAGGATGGTGATCCATCATAGGGCATTACCGCAAACTCAAAGTTACTTTGCTTCACGCTCAAGCAATGCATGGACTCCTGTACATCATGGCACCTTACCAGCATGGTTCCAGGAAGGTTTTCATAATCAGCATTGTCTTAGCTTGAAAAATGGAGGTTCATCCCCAAGCATAGATATGGTGGGCATCGCATCTTTAAATTTCCCACTCACAAGCAAATTAAGAGTATCACTGAGGGCCGGAGCGATAACCCAGTGGGTAGGGCGTTTGCCTTACGCGGCCGGCTTGTGCCGGCCCTGGTTCGATCCCTGGCATCCCATATGGTCCCCCAGCACCGCCAGGAGTGATTCCTGAGTGCAGAGCCAGGAGGTAATCCCTGAGCGTCGCCAGGTGTGACCCAAAAAAAAAAAAAAAAAAAAAAAAGGAGTATCACTGACATGTTATAAATACAAAGATATATAACATACACAAAGAGACTTAAGTGATAAACTCTAAATATCTGCAGGGCTAGCCACAATGTATAAAAGAGGGAGTGAGATGCAGAGACAGAGAGAGAGACAGAGAGAGAAAGAGAGGATACTGGGGTACCTGCTATTGAGGCAGCCTGGGGGTGGGCGGGAGGGGTGGGGTGCATTGGTGGTGGAAATGGGGCACTGGTGGAGGGATGGGTGCTGGTATACTGTACTACCAAGAACCAATTATGAACACCTTTGTAATTGTATGTCTCACGGTGGTATAATAAAAAATTTTAAAAAATAACTGGGAGAAGAGAAAAAAAAAAAAAGATATATAACATAACAACAGTCACTTTTCTGAAACCTCAAGATTGGACCAATAAGGACAAATAACTCTGACATATCTGGGAACCTCACCCGGCACCTGGTACAGACAGAGGGACAGAGACAAGTGAAGAGAGAGAAGTTTATTGGGGTGCATTCCTGGGAAGATCTTATTGCTAGCTAGCTAGAGCTAGGTTGGTGTAGACCCACACTGTGGGAAAGATTAAGCTAGATTTTTTCCTTCTTTTTGGGTCATATCCAGTGATGCTCAGGGGTTACTCCTGGCTCTTCACTCAGGAATTAGTGCTGGTGGTGCTAGGGGTACCATATGGGATGCTGAGGATTGAACCCAGTTGGCCATATGCAAGGTTAACAGTTATATTGTCACTCTGGCCCTGCTAAGCATGATTTTAATTGTCTTGGGTAGAAAGAGAACAAAGACCAGTAGGACTGGAGCATTTGGTTTCCCCTTCTTTAAACTGTAAGGGGTGGATGTAAGGAAGCATGGAATGCATCCTGGTGGCTCCCTGGACGCCGATGGGCCCTAAGTCCCATCTTCTGCGGGTGCTGGGGAGCCGGGTGGCAGGATGATCTATGCTTCCAGGAATGGTGCGATCTCATCAACTGGCCATTAGGTCCTGAGTAAATCTTACACATTTCTACCTGCAAGATGAGATAGAACACCACCTCCAGAAGGAAAGAGATGGGAAAATTGAGTTGGAAATCATTAACAATGCAAAAGAACTATGAGGTGGTTAGGAAGGGCTTGAAACCACAGGCAGTTCAGCCGCACGCAAGCACATATGGCTTACATCCGGTAACCAGAAAGGCCAACCACAACCCCGGTTCCTCCTAGTGTCTGTAAATAACACACAACACATAAAGCTTATGGCACAGAAATATTGAAAACATTGAGTCCCTCCCAATGACTGTGTATAACACATAATGCATAAAAATTATGGCACAGAAATATTGAAAACAAGTGTGGGGAGCTCAGAGATGGACCACCATGCTGATCTGTCCCTCAGATATCCAGCCGGGTCTCCATTCCTCGGAGGAGTCGTGACCATTCCCATGACCGCTGGCTACTGCCTTTGCTATGTGAGGCTTTGTAAACCCTAACCCCTATCCTGCCTGTCCCTGTAAAGCACATTCCATTCCTTATGTGGAAGTAATGAACATTTGCCCATTTCTCCCCCAGCTTACTGTAGGTCACGTCCTCTTCCTGCCCTTTTCATGTATAAATACTGTGAACTGCTCAATAAAGACAGACTCTTGATCAAACTAGGTGACTTGCGCTCCTTCTCTTCTTTCTGCTTTCTCATTCAGGTTGAGTCCCCCCCCCCGAGATTTCCCCACTTGAGTCCTACCCTGCGGGTCGGGGTGGGACAAACAAGGTCTCCAGAGAGACACTGAAAGGAGACTGGAAAAAATTACCTGCTATTGAGAAAGTCAAGTCTTTGGAAAGAAAAAAAAAACAAAGGCCAGCCAATATGTTAAGAAACAAAATTTCTCAACCCTGAAATTACTTCTCTGAGGAGCTAACTGCAAGATTTTTTGATTTTCCATGAAAAATTCAAGGTGGAAAAGTTCTATACTACCAAACCAAGACTAGGCAGTGAGATTTGGAAATAATGCAAAACAAGAGGAATATGAAAGAAAAAATGGTTATTTACAAATATTGAGGGGTAGAATCCTGTGAGTTCAGGAATTCATCTTCTTTTCTTTTTCTTTTTTTTTTTTTTTTTTTTTTGCTTTTTTGGGTCACACCCGGTGATGCTCAGGGGTTTCTCTTGGCTCTGCACTCAGGAATTACTCCTGGCAGTGCTCGGGGGGGACCATATGGGATGCCGGGATCGAACCTGGGCCGGCATGGGCCGGCCGCATACAAGGCAAACGCCCTACCTGCTGGGCGCTCTGGCCCCATCTTCTTTTCTTATAAGGAAATTATAGCTTTTTATTTCTTTTCTTTTTGCATCAGATCCATATGGGGTGCTGGGGATGGAACTCGGGGTTGGCGCATGCAAGGCAAATGCCCTACCTGCTGTGCTATCACTCAGTGGGTCCATATGATCGTGTTTTTCCCCCCTGGAACTTTCAGTCAACAGTTTAAAGATGCCTTTTAATTTAGTCTTGGTTTTAGTCCTTTAGTCTTTAGTTTTCACTTTTTTTTTCTAACTGCATATGCAAAAACAAATCTTTGTTATGTCAGAGTGATGCAGGTGGACCTCATGGGTGGCTTATGTGAGACCTGAAGGGGAGAGAGATGGTCACTTTATCCCCAGCCGCCTCTACCACCCGGGACCCTCTGGGCAGGCTAAGGACTGATAAAGTCTGTGATGAGCCCCTGCGTGGCATGGGCCTGAGCCCCACCAGCCCCATGAGGTGGCCATCAAGCCACACCTGATGTCTGCATGATCTCTTGGCACGGGAATTGATCTCCACCACCCGAGACCTCTCGGGGAGCCACGGACTCAGGCTGGAGTGAGGAATGGCTCTGTAGGAAAGGAAAGTCAGTCCTAGGCCTTACCCAGGGTTTCCTCAGGGTTCTTGTCTTCCCTCACAGAAAAAGAATTTTCAGGAGTGGACGAGCAGTGAAGTAAAACAGGTTTTTATATTATTATTATTATTATTATTATTATTATTATTATTATTATTATTTTGCTTTTTTGGGTCACACCCAGCAATGCTCAGGGGTTATTCCTGGCTCTGCACTCAGGAATTACTCCTGGTGGTGCTTGGGGACCATATGGGATGCTGGGGATCGAATCTGGGCGGCATGGGCTGGCCGCATGCAAGGCAAACACCCTACCCTCTGGACTATCGCTCTGGCCCCAAAACAGGTTTTATTAAGGAGGTTTTAGGAAAGGGAAGGAGGAGGGAAAGTAAGAGAGAGAGTAGACATCTCAAGAGGGGATGCGGGCGACACACATGCTCAGCACTTGTGCTCCGCCACAAGGGCTCAGGCAGCCTTTGCGCTCAGGCAGCATGTGTGCCCAGGCAGCATGTGCGCGCTGTCCTTTGGTCAGGAGGGCTTTTATAGGTTTCTTCTCAAGCTACTCCCATATAGGGCTTCAACCTAGGTTAAGGTCCGTTGCTAGGGCTGTTGCCAAGGGGAGTAGATATTGGGAGTGGTCTTCTTTGAAAATCTCCTTTTCTAGATCTCTGTTTCTGCTGGGTCTTCTGTCCTGGAATGTAACCAGATTAGGGGCTGGACTGAGACAGGTTGATCCAGATTCCTTAGGAATCTTAGGATTCCTTAGGAATTCCTGAGGGTCTTATCAAGTCTTGGTTCCGGCTTCCAAACAGCTTTATGGTAAATCTGAACAGCCTTAGGGTGAAACTTCATTGACTTGGAGACCCCTGTCTGCCTGCCTACATCAATAGGTACCTCCTTTTGCCATTTTCCTGTGAGTCTCCTTTTGTAAAAGTCTTCTATTTTATCGATAGAGATAGATAGATAGATAGATAGATAGATAGATAGATAGATAGATAGATAGATAGATAGATAGATAGATAGATAGATAGATAGATAGATAGATAGATAGATAGATAGATAGATAGATAGATAGATAGATAGATAGATAGAGATAGTAGATAGATAGAGAGAGATAGATAGATAGATAGAGATAGACAGATAGACAGATAGATACATAGATATATAGATACATAGATAGATACATAGATACATAGATGATCAATATTATGATACCAATATCCAAAGTCAGGCAAAACAGGTGGAATCTACCACAAACATGTGGGAGTCAGAGGTTATGAAAGACAGAGAAGGGAACAGTGTGCTAATAATCGTTGAAAATGATAATACCAGCATAGAACTGAGCATTGAATATAGGCAAAAAGATACACATGATAACCTCTAAATGTATGTTTTGCAATCCACAATGTGTAAGAGAAGAAAGGAGAGAGAGAGAGAGAGAGAGAGAGAGAGAGAGAGAGAGAGAGAGAGAAAAGAGATAAAGAACCTGCCATAGAGGCAGGCTAGGGAGAGGGAGGGAATCGGAGACATTGGTGGTGGGAAATGGGCACTGGTGGATGGATGGGTGCTGGAACACTGTATGACTGTAACCCAAATATGAACATCTTTGTGACTGTATATCTCACAATGGTATAATAAAATGTTTTTTAAAAAAAGTAAAGCAAATAAAAGCAGAGTTTTCTACCAGAAAAAAATTCTTCTATTTAGAGTGATTTTTACAACTGTGGATAAGCCTCACTAACTCTGTGCTTGGATTTCTCCATGAGAGTGTTTCAGCTTGACTGCCTAACTGGAGGGAGCTGTGTGTCCTGTTTTGGGGTTCACTTATGACTGCTCTCATTTCTACCAAAAGGTTTGTCTTAACAACACCTGATAATTTAGGAAAAGGAAAGCCCTGGACCCAGTGACCTGCCAAGCCTCCCTAATTCTTTGTTTTGGAGTAGGCAGTTGGGGGTGGGGGTGGGGCTCGGGGTGGGGAGGAGACTGGCAATGGGGATTAAAGAAGCTCCCACAGCACCAGCTTAAAAGTATAAAGGCCAGAAACTCATTGAGTGCAGAAATAAAGGCTGCCAGCCAGAAGGCTGCAAAAGAAACAAAAAGGCAGAAGCATATCAAAGAAGACCATCCCAGATTCCAAGTCATTCCCCTTAATACCATGAAATTATTTTTTATTTACATAAAAAGCCCCAAGTGTGTGTGTGTGGGGGGGGGTAGTTTGGAGAAAGCCCTGTAAAAAAAAACTAACTTCACAAAGGGAAGCTCTCCCTTGCCCATTCTGGGATTTGCCTGCTTTCCAAACTGAGTGTGTGCTCTCTGTTCTGTTCCTAGGAAGCGAACTGTGGTGCTCTCTCTCTCTCTCTCTCCTAAAAAATCAAATGGTGAGACCAATTACTGTGCTCTGCAGATCAAATGGATCTCAGGTGCAGCTTGATGTCTACCTAGTGGGGCTAATGAGATTTGAGCGTCTGTCGGGGAATGCCGCCGGCCGGGGTCCCCGACAGTATTGGGACAGAGGTTCTCTTCTACCTCCGAGGACGCCGGGAGAACAGATGAAAACTCACGAGTCGGTGTAGTTCCAAAAAGGCTTTTAATAGTACAAAAGCTCTTCCACAGCACTCCAATATAATGAACAAACTCTAGCTCTGGTCCAAACTTAGACCATACAAGAGAGCCTAAGTCTCCCACCAAAGAGAGAGGATCTAACCCAAGATGAGTCCTACCCAGAAGAAGGAGCAAAAGGCCAAAGAGCAAAAGCCAAAAGCAAAAGGCAAAAAAGCAAATGGCCGAGGAGCCAAAAAGCAAAAGGCCAAAAGCCCAAAGGTGAAAGGCCCCAAAGGTAAAAGTGAAGGGGCCTCAAGTCAGCCCCTTATATACACCAAAGTAATCCAATCGGGAGGGTCATGTCAACAAAGAACTCTAAACAGAGTGTAGTGCCACACCCTATTGCAGGTATAAACAAAGGTTATGCCAAGGTCTAATCCTTTCTACCAAGATTATCTCTTATGTAAAACACTGGAGAGAGAGAGAGGGCTGTATAAAAGTAATACATCTTAACTTCATGAGCTTCATGTAATCTAGATGGTACCCACAAGGTCCTTCTTATTAATATCTGCACCAGGGTGATTCTGAGTATCTTGTTCTCGTGTACTGAAAGGGTCACACTCGCCTGCTTAGAGCAAACTAGTATGATCCTTCCTATAGTCTTCTTATAGTCTCAGTGTAGCCAGGGTGGTAGTCTCCTGGTAAATTCTACCTGTCCCATGCTGGGTGCAGTGGGTATAAAGAGGAGCTGTGCCCAATCTAGAAAACATAGAAGTCTTAGTAGATGTATAAGTCAGGAAGTTATTCAATCAAGGTGACTTCTGTAACTGCCACACCCTCTAGCAGTGTTTACAAAGAAGAGAGGTCTCATTAGAATGAACCTTGATTTAAGTAGATTAAGCTGGGAGTGGGCAGGGCTGGAGCGATAGCCCAGCGGGTAGGGCGTTTGCCTTGCACGCGGCCGGCCTGTGCCGGCCCGGGTTCGATCCCCCAGCATCCCATATGGTCCCCTGAGCACCGCCAGGAGTAATTCCTGAGTGCAGAGCCAGGAGTAACACCTGAGCATCGCCGGGCGTGACCCAAAAAGCAAAAAAAAAAAAAAAAAAAAAAGCTGGGAGTGGGCAAAACAACAAAACTCCCAGAATAGCTAAACCTGTCCTCCAACAAGCATCCATGCAGAACAGGTGTTCATCATGGCCAACTGTACCAGTCTGAACCCCCTACTCCAGGCACTTCAGGGGGTTAATAAAGCAGGAGGTAAGCGGCGTGGTCGCTTGCAGCCATGCGGCCCATCAAACTAGTGGAAACAGTTATGTCCTTTAATGTACTGCATTCTACGATGTGTAGGAAAGGTAGGCGGGAGGGAGAGATAGAGAGGAGAGAAAAGATATATATACAGAACCTGCCAAGTAATTGGGGGTGCGGGGGGGAGGAAGGTGGGGACATTGGTGATGGGAGATGGGTTCCAGTGGAGGGATGGGTGTTGAAACACTGTGGAACAAAAACTCGAGCATGAGCATATTGCAATTGTATGTCTAAAAGTGGTGTAATCACTGTATCACTGTCACTGTCTTCCCGTTCATCATCGATTTGCTCGAGCGTGCCCCAGTAACATCTCCATATGTCCTGTCTCATGCTAGTAGAACCCAAGGGCATCTGCTTGCTCCAGGAACATAAAGAGCCTCAATCCATTCCGGAATGAGGTCTATAATTGTTACTGGTATTTGGCATATATATCAAATATATAAGGGGGGGAGAGGGTAGTAGTCTTGAGAAGGGAGAGTTCCACCACCCTCCTGCTTTATTTTTTTAATTTTATTACACCATATATATCAAATCAAAGGTGATATATATGGTGTAATAAAATTAAAAAAAAAAAGCAGGAGGGTGGTGGAACTCTCCTTTCTCAAGACTACTACCCCTCTCCCCACTTCTCCCTAGTCACCTACAACATTCAGAGAGACAGCCAGGAGTTGGGTAATCTCTTTCTCCAGAAAGCCTCTTTCTGGTTTCTTACAAATGAGGAACAATTTATCCTTTCCTGGGTCATACCTGGCAATGCTCAGGGGTTACTGCTGGCTCTGCACTTAGGAATTACTCCTGGGGGTGCTCAGGGGACCATATGGGATGCCAGAGACTGAACCCGGGTCTGCTACATGCAAGGCAAATGCCCTACCTGCTGTGCTATCTATCACTCTGGCCCCTATCCCAATTTTTCAACCAAGAAAAATCTCTACCTTGGTTTTTATAACCAAGACTAATCTTTTCTGATCTATTTCACCCTAAGTAGAAACCCCACCCTTTTGCTCCTATCCAAGGATTAGTCTTACCAGAATTCCATCCATCTTGCTCAACTGCTGATAAGTGAAGAGGAAGAAAAAACATACAAAGAGCCTCTTCATGGGCCAGAGTGATAGTAGTGAGTAGGGTCATGCCTTGCATAGGGCACATATGGTCCCCCAAGCTCAAGAGTGATCCCTAAGCATTGTTTTGTATGGCCCAAATGTTGTAGGCAGTCAGACAGGGGGCGCCACATGGCAATAAAAATTCCTGAAGAAGTAAGAAAACTGGTCCTTCAGCCATCCAGAGTCACACTGTTGTCACAAGGAACCAGACTTGATAGGACCATATCAACAATGGACTCTGGGGAAGGGAAGGCCAGAGGAAATGTGTGGAAGCCCTAGGCCACAGGCCCTTCTAATAGCTTTAGCTAATTAAATCTCCTGAGGGAGATGAATCAGCTTTCCCACCGAAACCCAGCTCACAGAAGACTCCAAAAGGAGATTTTCAAAGTGAAAGAAGGCAAAAATCCCTTTCCCAACCAGGCCAGGCCTACTCATGGAAAGTTACCAATTTAGGGCCTGAGTGTCCTTTTCATCTTAAAGTAACCTTTTGTTATCTACAAAAGGCCCAGAACAAATTCCTGTTAGAGGTTATTAGACCCCCACCGCCCAGAATCTACTATCTGGCCTGAATTGCCTGGATTGCATTCCTGCAAGTACGCATAGCCGTTGCTGACCCATAATCCCACGCATGTATCTAGCCGCACCAAATATAGAAAGAAGTATTAAGAATGATCTAATTGGTGGGAAATGGTTACTTGGTACAAAGTAATTGGCTGCCTGCTTGCGCATGAACCTTGATGTAATATTTTAAATCTATTGGATGGTTATGCGCTGGCTTTTCTGTAGAGGCGGGAACTATCTCTTAAAAGATCCTCCCTGGAAGGGCTCGGGGCTCTTAGCCACTGACCGCTTGGGGTCATGCTATGGGCCCGAGTATACTCGTTTATTAATAAAACCCTTGCTTTTTGCATAGGATCTGGTCTCTCAGAGTTTTCCTTGGTAGGTGCGGCGTTCTGAGGCTCCCAGTCAGTCACCCCATAGGGTGGCCAACTCTTTCAAAAGAAGACCACTCCCAAAGTCTACTCCCCTTGACAAAGGGCCCTAATAACTGAGGTTGAAGCCCCATATGGGAGTAACTTGGGGAGAAATCTATAAAAGCCGTCCTGACCAAAGGACAGCGCGCATCGATGCCTGGGCACGTGTGTTGGCCGCATCTCCCCTCTTGAGATGTGTACTCTCTCTCTTTCTCTCTCCTCTCTCCTCTCCTAAAACCTCCTTAGTAAAATCTATTTTACTTCACTGCTCGTCGACTCCTGAAAATTCTTTTTTCTGCGAGAAAGACAAGAACCCTGAGGCAGACCTGGGTAAGGCCTAGGACTGACTTTCCTTTCCTGCAAAAGAGCAATTCCTTGCTTCAGCCTGAGTCTGTGGCTCCCGAGAAACCTCGGGTGGTGGGGATTAACTCCTGTGCCTAGAGATCAAGCGGGCATCAGGTGTGGCTTGAGCGGCCACCTCGTGGGGCTCATGGGGCTCAGGCCCACGCCGTGCAGGGGCTCATCGCGAGACTATCAGTCCTAAGCCTGCCCAGCGGGTCCCGGGCAGCAGAGGCGGCTGGGGAGAAAGCGACCATCTCTCTCCCCTTCCGGGCTCACATAGTCACCCATGGGGTCCACTTGCAACATTTTTGGCGACCACGAAGCGGGACGTTGCAGTGAAGTCCCCCAGAAGGAGGTAATCTGTGAAAATCTGCAGAGAAGGTATGCTACCTCGAAATCTCTAGGGGGGCGGGGGAGGAATGTAATAACCTCTGTGTGAGTGTGTGTGTGTATGAGCACCCTGATGGGTCTTCCTATCAGGAGTGAGTCTGTGGCTCCACGACCGGCACCCTTAAGGTCCCACAAAGGTTACGGAGCCCGAGTGGGCTGTCTGCTACGAAGAACATATGGTCTATGGTGGCGCTGACCTAGTGGTCGGCTGCAAGTCACAACTGCTGAGTCCACTACGGCTAAGTTCTTCAATGGTAGACAAGCAACTGAATGGTCTCTGTAAAGAGGCACCCCCTCCTTTGTCTGTCTCAGGGTCACCTATCGAGGGATGGGGAGGAAACCCACTAGTGAAAGATTCTAGGAGACCAAATTGCAGGTAGCATTCCCCCTTCCCTCTCTCCCCTAGTCCCAGACTAAGAAGAAAACCAGCTAGGGTTAGAAAACACCAGGAGGTCAATTAGAATGTAAACGAGGTCTCTAGCAGCTTTAGCCCCAGGCAAAGAAAAAAAAAAAAAAGGTAAAAGGCCAGGAAGGAAAACCTCTGACAAAGCAGCAAGGCAGAACCCAGTGAGAGACCCAGTAAATGTCGCCAAGGCAAAAAGGCAGAAATTAGAATTTATTAAGAAGTCCAGTGAATATCGGAAAGGCAGAACCTAGAACCTAATGAAAGTTCAGTGAATGGCAGAAAGGCAGAAATTAAAACCAAATGAAAGATGCAGCAATGTCAGCAAGGTCGAAGAAGGTAGCAACCAACAAAGGCAGAACTTTTTTTCCTCTATCTCTTGGAAACCCACGACAGGCTGGTCCAGCTCCACACGCAGGTCGTGGTCATGGTAGATGCCCGGGAAGGCCCCAGGGGACGCTTGGGGTAACTCAGAGGTCACTTATGGAGACGTCCATAGTCAAAGTGGACCCCTGACTCTCCCCGGGGCTAGGGGCGACACCACCCGCGAGTGGTTTTCTGGATTAAAAGTTTTGCCAAGGAAGCACCTGTTTTAGTTTTTTCCTTCTCTCATAGGTTGCTGCCAGTACACCAAAATATGGGAAATTCTGCCTCTATACCAAGCTTGCTTGTTAAGACACTGAAAGAAACATCCAACTAGATAGCCTAAGCAAAAAGCGTCTTAAGGACCTTTGCAACAACACGTGGCCTAAATACCAGCTAGAACACAGAGAAAATGGCCAGTAAATGGCAGCTTGCATTATTGTTTGCTGCATGTGTGTCTCAGGAGTAAAGGCAACCAGAACAGGTCCCCACACCAACTGCACAGGCAGAGACCTAAGGCTTCAGTCTTGCCTCTAACTCCGCTGCCACCTGTGGAGCTTGCAAAAGCTTTCTAGGAGGCGAGGGCTACTGCAGCCATTAAGGAGCCCTCCCTCCTAGGGTCACTTCAGGCAGCTCAGGCTTCACCTACCTCATAGATCTAGGCTTCCCTAAAGTAGAGAGCTCAGGCATCTATCTCTTTCCCCCCAAAATCCAGCCAAGCAGTGTGCACTTAAAGCTGAGCTTCTTGTCATTCCAGACGTGCTGGACCCACCCAGGAGTTTCCCTAGGGGAAGTAGCTGGGAAAGAAGCTGGCAGAGTGAAGGTCCAAGAGCCCTTCTCAATGAGCTTCAGTGACGTAAGCAGCTAGGGACATTTTGGGGAGATCCTTAAAGTTTATAAAAAAAAAAAAGGTCGATTTCTAACCTTTGCTTTAAGTTCACCTGAGATGGCTAATAATTTTGTCCAATTGTTGCACGCAAAAGCAAAAGCAAAAGCAGGACCTGCGCAGATGAGCACTGGCTGCTGACCTTAATTACCCAGTAGGCTTAACAGCAGTTTTTCCTTAACAGGTCCAGTACAGAATTATCAAACCAGAGGAGGCACGAATGTGGTGATTAATTTCAAAAGGGTATTAATGCAGTAATTCAATTTACAGGTTTTTACAGCCTAACCTGTCCTCACTAACATCTATCTCCAGAGACTGGACATCGTAACTAATTTTAACTTTTTTTACTATGCCTCTAGTTAGCAAAAGCCACTAAGGTGCATTCAGGACTTGGAACTAGGAATTAGAAACTAGGAAAGCTAAAAATAGTAGCATAAAGTTTACAACTTAATTCGGCCATAATCTAGGTGGCCAGTTTTTTCAACAAAAGCGCTTTCTTGACCCATGCTTCACGTAAAAAGAAAAAAAAAAAAGCACAGGCAGGGGACAGAGGCTGGTGCAGGCTGAAAAACGCAGGGCGAGGTCCAAATCGGCTGAGCAGGGCTATTTGCCCTGGGGGACTGCCCTTCCTTTCTCAGTCTATCAGTTTCCTCTACCCTTCCAAAAGGGTCAGATCATAACTAAAAATTGATCGATCAACTGTATGTGTGTGTGTGTGTGTGTGTGTGTGCACGCATGTGTGGTGGCCACCAATTGTTTGCAGTTGTCTGTGTGAAACATTGGAGTGTTAAATAAAACCAAGTTGGAAATCAAAAGCAAATTGTTAAGCCAGGGATAGGCCATGTGTTCTAAACTGAGTGTTGAGCAGGAGAAATCGGCGTGCTCAATCTAAATCTTATGGTAAAGGGTTAAGATATATAATTGTAAAACCTTTTTAAGGGTCCCTAATGCCTGAAATTCTCTCAGCAGCAAAACTTGTGCTGTTAAGAAAGGGTGGAAGCTAGAGCCAGAATCACGATCACGATCTTCCCGTTGATCATCTATTTGCTAGAGCAGGCACCAGTAGTATCTCCATATGTCCTGTCTCATGCCAGTAGAGCCAGGGGCATCGGCTTGCTACAGGAACATAAAGAGCCTCAAACCATTATATTAGGTCATGGGAATGACCTAATATAGTTGTTACTGAATTTGGCATATCATATACAACACGAGAAGCTTGCCAGGCTTGCCGAGCGGGAGGCAAACTCTTTTAAACACCTCCAAATAAAGCATTTATTGATGAATTGCGCCGCCCAAGCGGCCGCGCAAGCCGGGCTGTGATGGGCTGGTCTGCTGGGTGGAGTTCTGACGAGACGGAAGTCCAAAGTGGAAAATGGCAGCGCCCGTGGAGTGAGGAGGGGTGGTCTAGCTTGTTGTGAGGCTCTGCCGAGGTGGTGGGTCAGGGCTAGAACCCGCCATGCCTCCCGACTGCCTCATGAACGGCTGTGCACAGGGAGAGCAAGGAACAGCTCTGCCCCATGTATGAGAGTCTCTGGACCAGCATACCTGGGCCGGATTGAGGAAAAAAGCTGCTGCAGGGTGGGTGTCGGTGATCATGAGCCAGAATCATGGAAAAGATAAGAACTTTGTAAGATTGTGCAAAACTTTACCTTATAAGCCTTAGTCAAATTCTAATAAAAAATTAGGCTGTTTTCAAAATTAACTAAGGTACAAGAACTGTTGCAATTAAGTCAAGAAAGGTCTTGTGTTTCACTAAAATTGGTTCAAATGCCGTATGTTGGTATGTCTAAGGTACATTTGTTTTATTTCTATAATGGGGTTATCTCAAGATCTCAGCCTGATAAATCTGAAGCCACAGCATTATGCCTTAAAGGCTTTTCAGGTAAAATTCCAGAGCAGCCTCAGGGCAGGCAGGCAGGCAGGCAGGCAGGCAGGCAAGGCAGGTAAGGCAGGCAAGGCAGGCAAGGCAGGCAAGGCAGGCAGGGCAGGCAGGCAGGCAAGGCAGGCAAGGCAGGCAGGCAAGGCAGGCAGGCAGGCAGGCAGGCAGGCAAGGCAAGGCAGGCAAGACAGGCAAGGCAAGCAAGACAGGCAAAGCAGGCAGGGCAGGCAGGGCAGGCAGGCAAGGCAGGCAGGCAGGCTGGCTTTTATTCTTGCATGTGGCGGCCCAGGCTGTCCTGGGTTCCATCCTCGGCATCCCATATGGTCCCCGAGCATCGCCAGGAGTAATTCCTGAGTGTAGAGCCAGGAGAAACCCCTGAACATTGCTGGGTGTGACCCAAAAAGCAAAAAATAATAATAATAATAATAATAAATAAATAATAAATTTTGGTGGTAACAGGTGGAAATAACTTTTTATTCCTTCAACTCTTGGGAAACTGGATAGAAGACCCAGTGCCAACCCCATATCCCCAACCTCACCCCATGTGTGTATGAGAAAGTCCTAAAATATCCAGAAAGAGAATTCATTGGCAAAAAGTTACTTCCCTCTTACTAAGGAGGAAAAGGGAAAAAAGAGGGTGCCAGAGAGGTAACTCAACGGACTGAACACGTGCTTTGACTGTGGGAGGTTCAGGTTTGAGTGCCAGCACCACGTGGTCTCCCCAACACCGCACTCTATGAACACTAAGCTGGTGTGGCCAAATCACAGCAAAAAGAACAGCTCTAGGAGAAAAATGTGTAGGCATAACCGACTTGGGAGGCCTCGCTGGGGCCATCACACTGCTGAAAGTCAGGCTAACTCATGGTGGGAGTTTGTTGGTACCTGACTCTAAGCTCTCTAGACGCCAGGTGCTTGGGCACTATTCCCTTTGTTGGGTCACTGTAACTCTTAACTAAAACAGACTTTTATTTTTGCGTGTATGTATAAAAAGAGGACTTGGAGCCAAAGCAATAGTCAAGAGGTAGGGTGTTTGCCTTGATCCCCGACATCCCATATGGTCCCCCGAGCACCGCCAGGAGTAATTCCTGAGTGCAGAGCCAAAAGTAACCCCTGAGCATTGCCGGGTGTGACCCAAAAAGCAAAAATAAATAAATAAATAAATAAATAAATAAATAAATAAATAAATAAAATAAAAAGAGGACTTAGTTTTTTCCAGAATTTAAGGCCCAGAGCTTCCTGGAGGAAGAAGCTAACAGTTCTATCAGAAATTGGCAGCTTCCCCAGTAGAGACTTTGCTCTTCTTTTATACTGTTTTGGCCAGTGGGGCATTCTCAATAAAGGAAGAATTTACATGTGAAGCAATGATTATAATGAAACAAACATTTGCCTTTTTGGCAAACTCATAGCAATTCACAATATCTTGGCAGAGGAGAAATGATTATGGACTTGAGAGCCAAGTCAGACAGCATTCTAGGTGAGAGTAAATGCAAACTAAGAGACAGCTATTCACCTTTCTTAGGATGAGGTCAGAGGGGTAGCCCCACTGCTAACAGTCATTGCCTATTTACTAAAAAAAGGGGGAGGGAGGATCTGAACCAGGGGTTGGAATATAGATGAGAGTAGGCCATCAAAGTGCTTTTTATTTCAAAAGAGATTCCCTTCCCCCTCTTAGTAATGAAAAAGGCCTCTGTGAAAGTTCACCCTGGCTCAACTTTTACTCTACAGGCTAAAGGAACCTTTGTTGCTCACTGGGAAGGAGCAGAGCCTTCCCAGTCTCGGCCCAGCCTCCTTCCTCCCAGGGCCTGTGGACACTCCACTTGTTTCTGGTTCTCTGCAGCCTCACAATTGGGAATGCGTGTGGAAATTCAGCGTGGTCCCCAACAGTGCAGGCATTCTGAGGGGTCCTCTGATGCTTTTGCGGTCAATAACTGTCCTCCAGACCCAGGGACACAGGAACAGGACCACAGCATTGTTGGAAGTCAGTGCCCACCTAATCCAAGCCTGCAAGTGATAGAGGCATCCTGAGGGTAGGGGTTGGGGTTACCGAGAGGTGATAGAACTTTGATCCTAAAACAATGAGTAGGTGTAAAAGTCCCTTACTTCCAGGGCAATCTACTAGGGGACCTCCCCCCACTGATGGAATCTTGCCCTGGGCTACAGACCTGCCAAGGACAAAGGCAGAGTTCCAGCTAAGGGCTTTCTCTTGTCCTTTACTGGAAAATAACCAAATTATATTTACTTCTTAATAATATTGAAAGAGTTGGCCACCCGATGGGGTGACTGACTGGGAGCCCGGACGCGGCACCTATCAAGGAAAACTCTGAGAGACCGGGTCCTATGCAAAAGCAAGGGTTTTATTAATAAGCGAGTATACTCGGGCCCATAGCATGACCCCAAGTGGTCAGTGGCTAAGAGCCCCGAGCCCTTCCAGGGAGGATCTTTTAAGAGATAGTTCCTGCCGCTACAGAAAAGCCCGCGCATAACCATCCAATAGATTTAAAATATTACATCAAGGTCTGCGCGAGGCAGCCAATCACTTTGTACCAAGTAACCATTCCCCCACCAATCAGATCATTCTTAATACTTCTTTCTATATTTGGTGCGGCTAGATACACGTGTGGGATCATGGGTCAGCAACGGCTATGCGTACGTGCAGGAATGCAATTCAGGCAATTCAGGCCAGATAGTAGATTCTGGGCGGGGGGGGGGTCTCATAACCTCTAACAGGAATTTGTTCTGGGCCTTTTGTAGATAACAAAAAAGGTTACTTTAAGATGAAAAGGACACTCAGGCCCTAAATTGGTAACTTTCCATGAGTAGGCCTGCCCTGGTTGGGAAAGGGGGTTTCCGCCTTCTTTCAATATTTATTATTATTAATAATATATTATATTATATTATATTATATTATATTATATTATATTATATTATATTATATTATATTATATTATATTATATTATACTATACTATACTATACTATACTATACTATATTATACTATATTATATTATAATGTTATAATAATGTAATATTATATTAATAATATTTATTAATATATCACGGTAAGAGATGAAGATTTTCATTTATACCCTGGATTAAACTTAAAATTGTCTCACTGGACTCATGATAAAGGTTGACTTTTCCTGGCTATATGTTCCAAACTACAATCCTCAGGCTAGGTTAGCTTTTTCCTAACCCCAACAGGGTCCTAAATCAGTTACTTACCTTGGGGTCATGACAGAGATTGTTCCAGGGCAGTGCTCTTAACTTATACTTCTTATGAAGCTTAGCCTGTCCCATGTCAAGGCCAAGGTAGCTTATTTATGACTTGTCCTGGGTCCATCCATGTCCCAAGATGGTGTTGTAGGCAGGCAGACAGGGGGCACCACAAGGCAATAAAAATTCCTGAATAAGAAAGAAAACTGGTCCTTCAGCTATCCAGAGTCACACCTGTTGCCACAAGGGAACCAGACTTGAGAAGACCACAATCAACAATAGACCCTGGGGGAAGGAAATTTCGGCCAGAGGGAATGTGTGAATGGTGAATGGCTTTAGCTGATTCAATCTCCTGAGGAAGATGGATCAGCCTTCCCCCCAGGACCCAGCTCACAGAAAACTCCAAAGCATTACAGTCAAAGTGAAAGAATGGCCCCTCACCCACAGAACACAAAGACAGGAACCAGAGGTAGCTGGTAAAATGCCAGAGGTAACTAATAAAATGATGGCTCAACCGAAAGTAATTGATAAAATGATGGCTTGATAAGAGCACAGCAGGAAGGGCCTTAAGCAAATAATTCCAGGGAGGGCTATAAGGCAAACATTCCCGAGAGGTTGCGTCTGATGTCCCCCTATGTATTTGGTATGATATGTGACTGGGCCCATGCCGTACCAAATATGGAAAGAAGTATTAGACACACTCAGATTGGTGGGTGATGGTTACCTGGTGCAGAGTGATTGGTTGCCTGCGCCCAGACCTTGATGTAATATTTTAAACCTATTGGATAGTTATGCGCGGGCTTTTCTGTAGCGCGGGAATTATTCCTTAAAAGATCATCCCTGGAAGGGCTCGGGGCTCTTAGCCACTGACCGCTTGGGGTCACGCTATGAGCCCGAGTATACTCGCTTATTAATAAAACCCTTGCTTTTGCATAGGACTTGGTCTCTCAGAGTTTTCCTTGGTAGGTGCGGGCGTTCCTAGGCTCCCAGTCAGTCACCCCATCGGGTGGCCAACCCTTACAAAGAAGATCACTCCCAAAGTCTACTCCCTTGGCAATGGGCCCTAGTAATCGAGGTTGAAGCCCCATATGGGAGTAACTTGGGGAGAAATCTAAAAAAGCCGTCCTGACGAAAGAACAGAGCGCACAGGCTGCCTGGGCACACATGTTGCCTGCGTGCACATGCTTCATGGGCAGACATGCTGCCTGAGCCCATGTGGCCAAGCACATGTGGTGCCTAAGCATGTGTGTTGCCCGCATCTCCCCTCTTGAGATGTGTACTCTCTCTTACTCGCTCTCTGTCTTTGGAGTAGTCCACATTCTCCCTTGAGTGCGTTTCTCTCTCTCTCTCTCTCTCTTACCTTTCCTCCTCCTTCCCTTTCCAAAAACCTCCTCAATAAAATCTATTTTTACTTCACTGCTCCTCGACTCCTGAAAATTCTTTTTCTGCAAGGAAGACAAGAACCCTAAGGCAGCCCTGGGTAAGGCCTAGGACTGACTTTCCTTTCCTGCAAAGAGCAATTCCTCATTCCAGCCTGAGTCCGTGGCTCCCCGAGAAACCTCGGGTGGTGGGGATCAACTCCTGTACCTAGAGATCAAGCGGGCATCAGGTGTGGCTTGATGGACACCTTGTGGGGCTGGTGGGGCTAGGGCCACGCCGTGCATGGGCTCATCGCAGACTTTATCAGTCCTAAGCCTGCCCAGCGGGTCCCGGGTGGCAGAGGCAGCTGGAGAGAAAGCGACCATCTCTCTCCCCTTCCGGGAGGGTCCACCTGCAACCGTGGGGTCCACCTGCAACAATGGGACCCTTTTTGAGTGTAAGGAACTAGAATCAATCTAAGAGCAACTGAGGTTTAAATCAGGAAATAGGACAGATGTAGGGGGTAAATATTTCAGAGTTAATTAACACCTAAATTACAAATGCTCTCTTTCTGTGTCTTTACTCTTCCTGTGTCTTTACAAAAACTCTCTTCCTGTGCCTTTACAAAAAGGACATTACTCTAATATAAGAATATGCAAAGGGCATAAAGGAAAGAGAAAAACAAGATTTCACTTACAATACAAAACCCTAGGTTTTCAGAAGGCTAACTCTGCACCTGCTAGGAGACTGACTCCTGCTGAGTAGGAGACAGAAGTCTGTGAACAAAAGGTAGGGATGTGCCCCCCATTATCACCAGAATGGGTACACTTCAAACAACCTAAGCTCCCTGTGGGAGGGGAAATGACAACTTCTATGTTAAACCTGAAATACTTAGAACTGTAATCCAACATAGGAATTGACAAATGAGGGGACAGGATTTCCCACCTCCCCACTGTCCCTCACCCCAATTTCCAGCACACTGATTTTCCCCCAAACACACCCTCTCTTGCTCCTCCCTGTCCTGAGAGCTGGCTGTTCCTGGTAACCTTCTGCCACAGTTTCAGGCTGCAACACTGCCAGCTAAGCATTTCCCTTTCTAGACACTTCCTTAATGTTGTGGGTTACTGGGTGAAGCAGGGAACAAGTGACGTAGCTTGAGAACATAGCTCTTCCCCCACCCCTGTGACCTCTGCAGTCATGCCCACACCCAAAGCTGCTACTCAGTTAAAAGTTTAACTGCAGCTGGACCACCCCATTAAAAATTCTGGATTTCCTGGTGTGACATCTTCAAACTCTGCAACACTGACAATTCAGTACGTGCACACCAGATTGAATGGGATGGCAAGCCTGGCAAGCTGCTCGTGTCGTATTTGATATGCCAAATACCAGTAACATTTATATTAGGTCATTCCCATGACCTAATATAATGGTTTGAGGCTCTTTATGTTCCTGGAGCAAGCAGATGCCTTTGGGTTCTACTAGCAAGAGACAGGACATATGGAGATATTACTGGTGCCCGCTCTAGCAAATAGATGGTGAACAGGAAGATAGTGATAGTGATTAATGAGAGTTAAGACATGATTATTACCATAATGAGATCCAAGTACAAAATAAAATTTAATGGAATATTTAAAAAAGGAAAAGGAAAAGAAAATAGCACTTCCATCTCTCTACCCACCTCAGCCACCCAGGAAATGCCTGGCATGGGTCAGGACTGGTAAAGTCTGTTTCAAGAACCTGCACAGCACAGATGCTCAGGTCTCACTGATGTAGGTGGACCCCAAGGGAGGCTTATGTGACTCTGGAAGGGGAGAGAGATGGTCGCTTCTCCCTAGCCACCTCTGCTACCCGGGATCCACTGGGCAGGCTTAGGACTGATAAAGTCTGCGATGAGCCCATGCATGGTGTGGGCCTGAGCCCCACCAGCCCCCACGAGGTGGCTGTTAAGCCACACCCGATGTCCGCTTGATCTCTAGGCACAGAAATTGATCCCCACCACCCGAGATTTCTCGGGGAACCACAGACTCAGGCTGGAGAGAGGAATGGCTCTTTACAGGAAAGGAAAAGTCAGCCCTAGGCCTTACCCAGGGTTTCCTCAGGGTTCTTGTCTCCCTCGCAGCAAAAGAATTTTCAGGAGTCTACAAGCAGTGAAGTAAAATGGATTTTATTAAGGAGGTTTTAGGATGGGGAAGGAGTAGGGAAAGTGAGGGAGAGAGTATATATTTCAAGAGGGAGATGCGGGCTGCTCCAGAGGCAGAGAGTGAGCCCAGACTGATTTTCAAAGGGGCTTTTATCCCTTTGGGTTGGAATGCTCTGGAATCTGCTGGGTCATCAAAGGTTGATGGGGGGGCTAAGGACTGTGGGAAGAAGGTGGATCCAGCTTCCTCAAGGGTCCTATTAAGTCTTCATTCCTGGTTCCCAAAGGTGATAGCCTAATTAATGGAATATTAAAAAAAAGAAAAAGAAAAGAAAATAGCGCTTCCACCTAATGGCTACAGTTCATTGCCATGCAGGGTCCCCCTGTCTTCCTGCCTCTATCACCACCAAGCCCATGAGAAGGTCCTTGAGCCCTCCCAAAACCCGCTGGCCCTGAACAGTGCAGGAACAGATCCCCACTGCCTGAGTTCTTGAGGATCCGAGAACTCAGGTTGGAGTGAGGAATTGTTTTTTGACAGAAAGGAAAAGTTATACCTAAACTCAGCACTGCATGATCTTAGAATATTGCTTTCTCATAAAGAGAATTCAGAAGGAAATTCAGAAAGAGATGAACCGTGAAGTAAAATGGTTTTATTCACTGAGAGAGACTTGAGCAATAGTGTCTTGCATGCAACTGACCTGGTTTAATTCTCTGCACCCCTTAGGATCCGGAGTGATGCCTGAGCACAGAGCTGGAAGTCCTGAGCACAAATGGGTGTGGAACACATACAGGGGAAGGGAGGGGAGGGGAGGGAGGGGAGGAAAGGGGAGTGGAGGGAAGAGGGAGGGAAGGGAGGGAGGAGGAGAGGGGAGGGAGGGAGGAGAGGAGGGAAGGAGAGTGGAGGGAAAGGGAAGGAAGGGAGGGGAGGAGAAGAGAGGGAGAGGGGGAGAGGAGGGGACGGAGGGGAGGGGAAGAGAAGAGAAGGAAGGGAAGGGAAGGGAGGAAGGGAAGGGAAGGGAAGGAAGGGAAGGGAAGGGAAGGGAAGGGAAGGAGGGGGAGGGGCAAAGGTAGAGGAGGGAGGGGAGAAGAGGAGAGGAGGAAAGGAAAAGATTCACTTAGAGAAATCTGATGGGAGAGAAATAGGAAACAGGGACTTCTCCAGAGAGGCAAAACCCTAGAATGGCCAGCCATTTTCCTGTTTCATTTTTCCCCCAAAGTTATTGCCAAGGACTCCCCCATCTATCTGCTTGCAACATTTGGCACTAGCTGTGTTCAGATCTTTTCACAGACCTGAGTATTCAAAGAGGAAGAAGACACAGAGAATTTTGGGAGTTGGTTGACCAACAGGCTATAAAAGTCTAAAATAAACAAAAACAGAACTTTGTGACTTCACTCAATTGTCACTTCACGTCACACAAAATCCTTAGACTTTCTTTTCTGTAGTTTCCTTCTCCTTCCAAGGGAACTAATTTTTTCTATTAATATATATTGTATATATATACAATATATTATATATTTAATATACACACACACACACACACACACACACACACACACACACACACATATATATATATATATATATATATATATATTGCTTTTGGGTCACACCTGGCAATGCTCAGGGGTTTCTCCTGGCTCTGCACTTAGGAATTACGCCTGGCGGTGCTTGGGGGACCATATGGGATGCCAGGAATCAAACCTGGGTTGGCTGTGTGCAAGGCAAATGGCCTACCCACTGTACTATTGCTCGCGCCCCCATTATTTTATTAAATATAAATATTTAATAATATTTTCTTATATATAAATATTTAATAATATTTTATTAGTCACCATGAGATATAGGCAAGAAAGATGAAGACTCAGTGGGACCAGCAGCACCGGAGAAGAGACTGGCCAGGCACAGCTGCGTCGGCTCCTACCCAAGTGGAGCAGCCCATATCAACTAGAGGCGAAACTGGCGCAGTCCCTGGCAGGATTCAGCAAAGCTCCTAGGGCCAGCGGACACTTGGGCTGCTCAGGCTGGGCTTAGAGTGGGGATTGGGGCCCTCCCCTCATCCCTTCAACTCCAGTGACCCAGCGGGTGTGGCTATGAGCTATGAGCCCCGCAGAGACCCTCTGCTTCTGCCTCACCTGCATCAATGTAAGCACCCCACCAAGGTGTGTGCAACCCTCGACATCAGAACAACAATGACTCAAAACGGGAGGTGGGAGGACCTAAGGGGAAAAAGTCTGTGTTTGGAAGTCAAACTAAATACAGTTAGAAATCTGCTCCAAAAGAATCGGATGCTGAGGCTGCTTTTTTGAAGACTTGGGGTCCAACCTTTAGTTTATAGTCTTTAGGTAAGTATTCAATTGAACTGACAAAAACTGTCAAACTGTCCATAGGTAACATACCTGTGCTGCTTTCTATCTGATAATTCCGAATGTGGAAGGTTTCATAGGTTTTTCTTTCTTTCTTTCTTTCTTTCTTTCTTTCTTTTCTTTCTTTCTTTCTTTTCTTTCTTTCTTTCTTTCTTTCTTTCTTTCTTTCTTTCTTTCTTTCTTTCTTTCTTTCTTTCTTTTCTTTTCTTTCTTTCTTTCTTTCTTTCTTTCTTTTCTTTCTTTCTTTCTTTCTTTCTTTCTTTCTTTCTTTCTTTCTTTCTTTCTTCTTTCTTTCTTTCTTTCTTTCTTTTCTTTCTTTCTTTCTTTCTTATTCCTTCCTTCCTTCCTTCTTTCCTTCCTTCCTTCCTTCCCTTCCTTCCTTCCTTCTTCCTTCCTTCCTTCCTTCCTTCCTTCCTTCCTTCCTTCCTTCCTTCCTTCCTTCCTTCCTTCCTTCCTTCCTTCCTTCCTTCCTTCCTTCCTTCCTTCCTTCCTTCCTTCCTTCCTTCCTTCCTTCCTTCCTTCCTTTCACCACACCCTGTGATGCTCAGGGATTACTCCTTGCTCTTTACTCAGGAATTACTGCTGGAGGTGCTCAGGGAACCATATGAGATGCTAGGGATCAAGCCCATTTGACTGCATGCAAGGCAAATGCCCTACCATTGTACTATCAGTCTGACCCCAGGTTACATAGGTTTTTAATGTTACAGGTGACTTCTGTGAATGAAACAGGAAGAGACATGGCAGTCTTGAGAGGGAGTCTCCAACTTTTCTTTTTATCCAGTTGGGTCCCCCAGGAAGGGTCTGTGCAGGGTTAGGACTGGGCGAGTCTGCTTGGAGCATCTGCACAGCTCAGACCTCAGCTCCAGTGACAGTCCTTAAATTCTCCCTGATTTCTCAGAGGGACTGACACTGGAGTGAGGAATGGCTCTTCACAGGAATAGGAAAATCAGCCTCTCCCCAGGTTCTGTCTATTCTGGTCTGTAACCTGCCCTGGTAGAAAAGAATTTCAGGAAGGAGAGGAATAATGAATTAAGACTCATATACTTGGGTAATAGGAGAGGAGATAAACTGAGGTTTGTGCTTAAGAGAATGCATCCCTCTCCAGAGAGAGCTAAGAGCACATTCCAGAAAGAACAGAGCAAACTCCCAAGATGGAGAATTGAATGAGAGAACGTCTTGGTACAAATGTGGGTGAGCACCCCCTACCCCACCCCAATGTGAAAATGCATTCCTTTGCCTCTGACAAGAGAGTGTTTGAGTTATTTTTTATTTTATGTTTTGGCTTTGGGGTCACACCCTGCAGTTCTTAGGGCTTCCTCCTGGCTCTGCGCTCAGAGATCACGCCTAATGGGGCTTGAACCCAACAATTCCAAGCATGCAGAATGCTAGGTGACCACCTTGCCCGCTATTCCCTGCCTCTAACTCATATTTTTTGTTTTGTTTTGTTTTAACTTTTGATTTGTTTCTGAAACAGATCCTGCTGTGCCAAGGTTTAGTTCTGGCTCTGTGTTCAGGGATCACTCCTGCTGAGTGATCTTGGACCCTATGTGGTGCTGAATCTGGGTTGGCTGCATGCAAGGTCTTACCAACTGCACTCTCTCCCTGGTCCCATAAGTTGGCTTTTCACAGGATTCCCAACAGCTCCCAAAGTCAACCTTTAAGGTATTTATTGTCAATAGAGCTGTGCAGATGCTCCACAGATGCTCTGTGACTGTGGATTATTATTTTGACCATACCCAGGGGTTTTCAGTGCTTACTCCTGGCTTTGTGCTCAGGGATCATTCCTGATGGGCTTGGGGACCAGATTTGGGGGTTGTATGGATCAAAACCTGGGTTGGTTGAATTCAAGACACACACTCTACCCACTGTACTATCTCTCAGGTCTAGTTGATTGTCTTGTGCGGATATTCCCAGCATGGTTTTGCTCCATGGTTGAGCCTCTTTTCCTAAGGAGTCCAGATGAAGCTCTGCCCAGAATTCTGCATCTCAAAAGCTTTCTGGGATCTTTAGTGCTGTCCTATTCCTGTATTTCAAAGACCTTCATGCCTTTGGGCTGGTTTGGGTTTCAGACACTGTCTTACCCTAGCCCACATCGCCAGGCTCCCTATCTCTACCCATAACAATGAAAAGAATGCAACTCACAAGGACATGTGGTGTGTCTTTGGCAGGCAAGACTCGAGAATAAAGACTATTCTAAAGCATGTTTAGACAAAATATCTCTATAGGCAATTATTAAGCCTGTTTCAAAGAAGTGAGTGAATGTTACTTAAGCTGATAAAAATGGGTGAAGCCATGATGTCAGTGAGTTGGCATGCTTCCCAGCAGAGCTGTGGGCTGTGAGAACACAGAGACCTTGACAAGAGACTTAGAGATGATCCAGGGAGCTACTTCTATGATGTTGTTGGCCCTTGTGCACCTGTGTAGGGCCACTGTGGGTTGTTTTATTGATCATACATTATTAACAAAACTCCTTCAATATAAAAAGAAGCTGCCAAATTCTTGAGTTATAAAGAACACGATGTACAGTTACTCCCCCAGAAAGTCCTCTCTCTACCAGGTGGATGCCGAGTTGGGCAGAGCTGAGTGGGTAAAAGCTCTAATTATAATTGCAGTGATTGGACAAGGGGTTCAAGGATTGTAAGAATGACAAAATCTGGCAGAAGTCAGGAGAGGTGGGGTTCTGTAGACTGTGAGTAGCTGTGTATAATTACATTATATAAGTAAATTGTAATGATTATTAATAAATAATTTAAGAGTTTAAGATTTCATTTTAATTTAAAGATTAACATATAATTATTGATCTTCAAATAAGATCAATAAGAATATATGTGTATGTGGCGGCCGCACGGTTCAATAAATGCTGGATTTAGAGATGACTACAAGACTGTGCAACCCGGGCCGGGGCGGGGCCATCGGCCATAACATGAAGAGGCTCACAAGCGGCTGGGGAGGCTGGAACTTCGGCTCGCCCGGGCCCAGCTGAATAGGGGACCCCCAAGGAGGGCAGACGGGTTTTGGGGAGTTGGGCCCGTCACCTCTGGGGGGTCCCGGAAGCAGCCGGATGAGACTCACCCATCACACTAGCCACCATTTTCGCTGTCCGGACGCTGGGAAACTGCCTCACGACCAGATTAACAAAGCAAAACCAGTTCGAGCCCAGGTAGACGGTTCCCAGAAGCGGGAATCACTGGGAATTCGTCAGATGGAGTCAGGGTTTGGCCATTCCCTTCTCCATTTTGTCTAGCCTGGTGGCCCCGCCCCAGGAGCTGCCCGGGGCCATCGGCCATAACATGAAGAGGCTCACAAGTGGCTGGGGGAGGCTGGAACTCGGCTCACCCGGGCCCAGCTGAATAGGGGACCCCCCAGGAGGGCAGACGGGTTTTGGGAGTGGGCCCGTCACCTCTAGGGGTCCCGGAAGCAGCCGGATGAGACTTCGCCCATCACACTAGCCACCATTTTCGCTGTCCGGACGCTGGGGAAACTGCCTCATGACCAGATTAACAGAGCAAAACCAGTTCGAGCCCAGGTCGCAAGCGGCCGCCCGGTCCATTAAAATAGTGGAAACAGTAATGTCTTTTAATGCACTGCATTCCACGAAGAGCAGGAAAGTTTGGCGGGAGGGAGAGATAAAGAGGAGAGAAATGACATACAGAACCCGCCAAGTAGTTGAGGTGTGGGAGGGGGAGGGAGGTGGGGACATGTTGCAGGACTCCTAAGGGCCGCTGCATCTGCTCTGGATTGCCTCCCGAAAATCACTCCGTAGATAAGGGGGTAGTCTAAATGTGGCAGTTTATCCGACCATGTATGCTGTACTAGCTGGTATAAATATTCTCCCATGCTATCACAATCATCGTGGGACTAGCTAGATCTTACCAGCATATTAGCCTGGCCACGTAAGGACACCTAAGTAATTAGACCAGAGAGAAATGTTGTTTGCTTCCAAACAAACAAGCATGGCTCCCTGATAAAATATAAAACTACAATGAAGTAGAGGAGACTTGTGAAGGCTTGGAGAAATATTTAACTGGCATTGGTGTTGATCTTTGGTACAGTGACATGCCATCTCAGAAACCCCTTCTTCTCTACATTTCAAAGGCCTTTCCGGCTCAAAACATTAGCACAGTAAAGGCCCTAGGTGAGATGCAGGGAGGGATTACCTGAGGGCATTGGACCCTCCCTGCTTTCCATAACAATGGGAGAAAGGTCTGAGTTGCGGGGGTGGGGGTGGGGGGGGGTATAAACTTGCCGGTTCCCGGTCTCCCGGACTTCTTCTTCCGGTGGGATCTCGTCTTGTGAGCGTTTATTCCCCTTGGAAGTTTTACACGTGGTGGTCGCCATCTTGGCCTACACGTGGCTGGGGTTCTAGCCTGGAATCCTAAGCATCGGGTTTTTCCTTTTGCTGATTTGTATGCCTGAGCCTGTGATAAGTAAAACCTTTTTAAAACCGCGTCGGATTCCTGAGTGTTCATCCATTCCTCGCCTGCTTCGGAGGTAGAAGGGAACTTCGCTTCCGGCACTGTCGGGGACCGCGGGGGAGCGCCCGACAGGGACATTGGTGATGGGAGATGGATTTGGGTGGAGGGATGGGTGTTGGAACACTGTAGAACCAAAACTCTACATGAGCATCTTTCAATTGTATGTCTAAAATGGTGTAATAATATTTTGGGGGGGGGGAATAATAAAATAAAATTAAATAGGGAAAAAAGAATATATGTGTATGTAAAAATGCATGCATACACACAACACTCACATGCAATTGCTTTGGTATCAGTAGTAACTGTCATTCTTCCATGAGGAAATAGCCTCAGCTGCTATCAACTATCAGGACCAAGGCAGGGTACAGAAGGAGGGATAGCAAGTGGGAGGCAGTAGAACAAGGTTGTTTCTCTTCTGGGACTCTCTCTCTCTCCATTACTTTAGGCAAGTCTTCTACTATCATGTACCTCCGTTTTATTGTAAGACAGGAGAGGAGGAGGAGGGGAGTGATTGAGGGAGGGAGGAGGGAGGGAGAGAGAGAGAGAGAGAGAGAGAGAGAGAGAGAGAGAGAGAGAGATGTTTAAGAGACAGCACAGTCTCCTCCAAAGGGGAAAAAGTTGAGAGCATCTGAGGTTGAGATGTGGGCGAATCTCCAACTCCAAGGTGGAGAGTATGCCAGAGAACGAGACAGAGAGAGATGAGAATAACATTTCCAATACAGAGAATGCACAATAAAAATAAAGGGAAGTATTACACATCTCAGGTTGAAATA
>JAJIBD010013361.1:0-30967 GCA_021461705.1 Cryptotis parvus | reverse complement strand
AGGAAGATCAAACATGTGCTAAAAGCATCTCTGTTCCTTTTAGGTCCCCATATTCTGCAAATTCAATAGGCTACTTCACCCTTTAAAAGGATAAGGAACTCTACTAATGGTGGCATTATGCAAACTAGTGTTTTTGTGGCTACCTCTCTAGCAACAGTTATGATATTCTATTGATATTATAATGTTTCAATTACAGCACCTCTATAGAGAAATAAACAGGTTTCATTTCAGACAACTAATTTTATAAACCCTGTAATTGGACCAGTGATTAATGAAGTAGGATGGGAAACTATGACCTAAAAGTGTATTTTCTACTAAGCATCAAAATGAAATGAGTGATTTCTAACTAAACATGTCCTGCAACATAAGACATAACCTATGTGTCCTAGGTCCTAGCTTCTTAAATTATGGGGTCAAGTAACATATTAGAAGTTTGTTTTTAAATTGCTTTATTATATATCATCAGTAGTAAAATGATTATTTTATGCAAACCAGGGTTTGCATAAACATTTCTTGGGTTAAAGTCAGTTTCCAGTGGAAAAGTTTAAGAAACCCTGAACAAATCAGACAGTAATGCTAGTGGACATGATGCTATAAAGGATTAGGTCGCTTAAACAGCAATTCTACTGGAATCTGGCATAATTTTAAAGAGAATGGAAATTTTTTCTTAACATGGAAAAATATTTTATTATTAATGAAAGAAGTATTTCAGATTCACCAATGGTAATTCAGTAACAACATTCTCCAAATACTAAACACAGACATATCTTAAGGAGCATAGAATTTATTAAACTTGATTTAAGAATAATCCATTTATGTTGAACAACATAATTTAATCCAGAGGATTACTTTAGAGTCCACAAATTCATTTTTATATCCTGAATCAAATAAAACCATTAACTTGATCCCCCACCACCAACACTACCTCACTTCTCTGACTATTTATCCAAATTCAAGTTACTCTTCAATCGTATCCTACATTCCTTGTTCACTGTGCAGTTACATCAGATAATTTGCGGGATACAACTGTGAGAACTCTGTCACATTAATTCTATTTTACATAGCTAGGCAATACTACCGTTGTGTCCTATTCCAAGACTAGAGCCTAACCTTGTGGCCTTGGTAAAAGTCATGTAAATATTTTGGGGTTTTGGGCTGGTGTGATAGCAAAGCAGGCAGGGTACTTGCCTTGTAAGTAAACACCTGATTAACCCAAGTTCAATTTCCAGTGCCCATATGGCGCCCCCAGCATGTCTAGGAGTGACCCTTGGAGTGCAGAATCAAAAGTAAACTCTGAGAACTCACTACCCTGTGTCTGCCATCAGAGTTTAAGTACATGTTTTCATTGAACATTGCCTGTTCCTTTGCTTTTTCTCTGTATAATACATAAGGAAGATCATCCAGTATTTGTCTTTTTTCCCCTTCTGACTCATCTTCTTAAAATGATACCCTATAGTAAACCAATGGTATACTAAAAGGCAGAATTAAAATGTTTCTCTTTTTATCAAGACATTTAGATTTTATTTTTTTTATTTTAATATAATTTTATTTTTTTTTTTTTGCTTTTTGGGTCACACCCAGCAATGCTTAGGGTTTCTCCTGGCTCTGCACTCAGGAATTACTCCTAAGCGGTGCTCATGGGACCATATGGGATACCGGGGATTTAACCTGGGCCAGCAAGAAGGGCGGACACGTGCAAGGCAAACACCCTACCCACTGGACTATCGTTCCGGCCCCTAGATTTTATTTTTTAAATGACATGTATTACAAATCAATGTATAAATTATATACACTTCATGTAATATGTATCGTTCAATTTTACACTGAAGAGGCAGTTAGTACTAAAACTACTAGAAAAAATGGTCCAGAGAGATAGCACAAGACAGGATTCCTGGCTTGCATGTAGCCAACTAGGTCCAATCTCTGGTATCCCACAGGGTCCCCAGAGCACTGCCAGGAGTAATTCCTGAGTGCAGAGTAAAAAGTAAGTTCTGTGTATGGCCAGTATGGGCCAAAAATGGAAGGAAGGAAGGAAGGAAGGAAGGAAGGAAGGAAGGAAGGAAGGAAGGAAGGAAGGAAGGAAGGAAGGAAGGGAAGGAAGGAAGGAAGGAAGGAAGGAAGGAAGGAAGGAAGGAAGGAAGGAAGGAAAGGGAAGGAAGGAAGGAAGGAAGGGAAGGAAGGAAGGAAAAGAAAGGAAGGGAAGGAAGGAAGGAAGGAAGGAAGGAAGGAAGGGAAGGAAGGAAGGAAGGAAGGAAGGAAGGAAGGGAAGGAAGGAAGGAAGGAAGGAAGGAAGGAAGGAAAGAAGGGAGAAAATTTCTGTTTCAGGTGTTAGAGGGTCACTGAATAGTCAATGTGAAATTCAGGCAAAATATTATAAATAATTAAATTAAAAGATATGTACTTATAGTTTCATTTATAGATAAGATCAATTCCATTAATAATGAACTGGATTCAAATATAGTGTGGTACAATTCTTTTTTTTAAAAGGTATACAAAAATTTATTCTGAAAAATCTAGTTGCATATAAAGATTTCATGTTTTATTACTACTATATTACACACAAAATGAAAAACCAGTAATCATCCAACCCCCATATTACATATATTCTTTCTACTGTGGGGAGATGATTGAGCACTGCAATTAGTTAAAAACTTTCACGTATGATCAGATAACCTTTGATAAATGTGTAAAGAGTACAAAATGAAGTAAAGAAAGCCTCTTCAACAAGTGGTGCTGGGAAAACTGGATGGCTACATGTAAAATAAAATGAATTTGGACCTTTTTCTGACACCATGCACAAAAATATGATAAAAATGGATCAAAGATCTCAATATCAGACCTGAATCCATAAAGTATGTTGAAGAAAATATAGGAAAAACCCTCCACGACATTGAAGCTAAAGACATCTTCTAAGGTGAAAACACCACTAACGAAGCAACTAGTAGCAAAGATAAACATATGGGACTACAAAACACTAAAAAAGCTTCTACACCTCAAAAGAAACAGTAACCAAGACAACGACAGTCCACAGAATGGGAAAGAATATTCACCCAATACCCATCCAATAAGAGGGATTAATATCCAGGATATATCAGGCACTGGTAGAACTTTATAAGAAGGAAACAGCTAACCCCATCAAAAAATGGGGAGAAGTGAACAGAAACATCGACAATGAACAAATTCGAATGGCCAAAAGGCATATGAAAAAATATTCATCATCACTAATCATCAGAGAAGTTCAAATCAAAACAACCATGAGATCTCATCTCACACCACAGAGACAGATGCATATCCAAAAGGGCAAGAACAACAAGTGCTGGCGTGGATGTGGGGAAGGGAGTACTCTCATCCATTGTTGTGGGAATGTTGACTGGTACAGCCTTTCTGTAAAACAATATGGACATTCCTCCAAATACTAGAAATTGAGCTCCCATTTGACCCAACCATACCACTCCTGGGAATATACACTGGGAAGGAAAAAAAACACAGAAGAAACACTACCTCACCCATTTATTTTCATAGCAGCACTATTCACAATAGCCAAAATCTGGAAATAACCAGTATGCCTGAGAACTGATGACTGGAGAAAGAAACTTTGGTACATCTACACAATGGAATACTATGCAGATTTTAGGAAATATGAAACTATGATATTTGCCTATAAATGGAGAGACATGGAGAGTACCATGTTGAGTAAAATTAGTGATAAGGAAAAAGGACAGATATAGAATGACTGCATTTATTTGCATGACATATATACATATATATATATGTACATATATACATATTTATGTATACATACAGACATATTATGATACCAAAATCCAGGTCAGGTGAAGCGTGGATTCGGAGAGATCTTGTCAAAGGTGGAAATTATCACACACGTGTGGGGAGTCAGAGGTTAGGTAAGACAAAGAAGGGAACAGTGTGCTAATAATTGTCGAAAGGGCTAATACCAACCTAGAACTGAGCATTAAATACAGGCAAAAAAGAAACATACTCTAAGTGTATGTATTACACTCCACATTCTGTAATAGAAGGAAGAGAGAAAGACAAAGAGAGAAGAGATAAAGAATTGCGATAGAGGCAGGCTAAGGGGGAGGGGTAAGGGAATCAGGGACATTGTTGTTGGGAAATGGGCATTGGTGGAGGGATGGGTGCTGGAACACTGTATGACGAAAAACCTCCAAACATGAACATCTTTGTAATTATATATCTCACGGTGGTATAATAAAATATTAATAAAAACCTTTCAGAATTATTATCACAATGAGACCCATGTAAAAGAACCTACATCTATAAGGTAAACTCATTTAATATGATTAATAAAATGCCTCATTATATAGATAAGCCCTCAACTTTGTTATCTAAAGTATATTGTATTAAATTTACCTTGTAGTTCTGATAACAGGAACATTGCAATAAACGTTCGATTTTGTGAGATTTTTCTGTGTGAATATATTGACTTGTAAATATATTAACTTGTTGTTGCTGTTCTAACTCAGAGTGAGCCTGTCAAGTGCACTTCAGCAATTTTTAAGTTAGAATTTAGAACAAGGTGGAGGTAAATAAAAACACAAGAATGTGGCCTGGAGAAGTTTCTCAGTGGGAGTACACAACACTGCCACTGTGATAATGTGGGTTCTATTTCCAGGACAATTTCAGCTTTTTGAAAGGGTAAATGGTATCCCATTCTGTTCACATACTATAGTTTCCTTATACCTACTAATCTGTCATTGAGTACTTGAATTTTCCAAACCTTGGTTAGTGTAAATAAATCATAATGAACATAGGTGCTCTTTTTCATATTAGTGCTTTTGTGTTCTTTGGTTAAGTATTTAGGAATAAAATTTCTGGATCATGTGAGAGCTGTAGTTCTAATTTGCGAGGCCCCCATACTGTTTTTGTTGCATTCTGTTTAAGGTAGAGGTCCGTGTAGATTATAACAAACCTGTAAGCAAAAACGAGAAATCAAGAATGGCTCTCAGAATGGCTTGAACATTATAGAGAGGGAAAGGGCAGAAAGCAGGGGGTAGGGGGAAATTATGAATTGCATTTGTGCCATACGAAGTGATATCTAAATGAAATATATGGTAGAATAATGGATATGTGGCTGCAGTGCCCAGCTGCGTCAGCAGGTTACAGGCAGGAGACAGCTTTGTCTACACCCCTCGGGGCTCTGCCCCATGGGCCTTGGATGGTTGATAGTCTGACATAGAAAAAGACTGGGCCCCGAGAATGAACCCAGTGCCATGGCAGAGACTGGCAAGCTCTCCCTGGTATATTTGATATGCTAAAATATTAACAATAATGAACCTCATTCCCAATGAATGGAGTCGTTACTGGCACCTGCTCGAGCAAATCGATGAACAACGGGAAGACAGGGATACAGGTGATAATTCTGGAGCTTAAAAGAAAGGTTAAAAAGGTTAGATGAGGTATCACGAATTTTGCATGAACCATATAAATGATACTCATAGCTTGGAATCAGTTAGAAGAATGGACAATTACCACATGACTGTGTCCTGTGTATAGAAAAAAATACTAGAAAATGAGGAAAATGAAGGAGTAAGCAGCAAAGGGGCAGTCATTTTATCCTTGGAACTTAATCACCTTCTTGGGGATCATCCTGGTAGCACAATTCCAGCTAACCTCTTTTTTTTTTCTCACAATCTTCATCTAATTTCCCTTTGCCTTTTCTGACTTCAACCCCAAACTCCCTATCTGAATTTTTAATAGCCCTTTCAACTCATTACTAACCAATTCCACTTTCAAATTTCTAAGAAATATAAAATGCAAGTTATAGGCATCTAACTTTGGTCCAATGCTTTAGTCTCCCTTTTATCCAATCTCCCTGTTCATCCAAGAACAAGAGTCGGCAGCCCTACAAACATTACTTAATCAGTTAATCACCAAGCTACAGTTACTACTCATCAACTTCTACTGATTCTGTATCTGGACTTCCTTTCATATCCAGTTTTACTACTTCAGATGTCCTGCTGCTATTTGAAACACTTTGCTATCCATTGCACCTCTGAAAGATCATGAAAGATCATCCAATTACTGCACCTCAAGATCTATGAATGGTGTGGTTATCCTTTTTTTTTTCCTTTTGGGTCACACCAGCGATGCTCAGGGGTTACTCTTGACTCTGCTCAGAAATTACTCCTGGTGGTTTTCAGGGGACCATATGGGATGCCAATGAATCGAACCCAGGTTGGCCATATGCAAGGTAAATGCCCTACCCACTGTGCTAGTGCTCTAGCCTGGTGTGGCTTTCATATCCAGCTGTTTTTCCAATACAATGCTTTTCTACTAGAATATACTTGCATTGTGTTCATTTTCTGGTTATATATTCAAATTTTCAGTAAGTGAATGAATGACAGTTACTATTATGACAAGTACCTATTTACCAGGCACAAGTATTCACTTCATAATTTTTTAAACTGTCAGTTAAAATTGATCAACCATTACTTTCTTGTCTCTTGTCACATTCCAATCTGTACTTTATCATAAAAGAAGCAAACACTTTCCACTCATACATCACCTATGAACATCATGGTCTTTCACAGTTTTTAGAATTTTGTTTTGGAGATTTTTACCCTCTTCAATTAAAGTATAACTCGTTCTTTAATGCAGACCCCGTTTGAACACTTATTTTGCCTGAGTGCTCTACCCTACTTCTTCCTTAGCACTTTTAAAATAGGGCACTTTTTATCACTTTGTAATGTGATATTTAAAAGAGCTTTTCCAATTAAATTGTGACTTCTTCAGACCAGAAACCATGCTACATGTATTGTATTTTCTCCTGGAACTCATTACAATAAACTGATTATCACTGTATCACTGTCTTCCCGTTCATCAATGATTTGCTTGAGTGGGCACCAGTAACATCTCCATATGTCGTGTCTCATGCAAGTAGAGCCCAAAGGAACCTGCTCGCTCCAGGAACATAAAAGAGCCTCAAACTATTCCCTCAGGTCATGGGAATGAGGTCTATAATAAGGCCTCAAATTTAGGCCTACATATTCAGACTAACTTTTTTGTTTTTTGCATTTTTGGGTCACACTCAGCAATGCTCAGGAGTTACTTCTGGCTCTGCACTCAGGAATTACTCCCGGCTGTGCTCAGGGGACAATATGGGATGCCAGGGTTCGAACCCAGGTCAGCCACATGCAAGGCAAACACCCTACCACTGTACTATTGCTCCAGCTGCCAAACTAATATTTTAACTGAAGAATTGTGCTGAATATAAGTGTAAAATTTCATATACATGTACATATTAGCACACATTTTGAAGTGCAAAAACATGGAAAAACATTTATTTCCACAAAGAAACTTTCAAATATATAATTTCCTCAAAATGCAAAGCAAAAATTTTTTATAATGTAGAGTATTTTAAATCCCCTGTACATGCTTTCAAAGTCTAAAGGACAGGTCCACCAAAGAGCTATTACTAGGGGTCCTCAGGATGACTCTGCGGCAAACAGTGTCTGCCTAGCATAAAACTTTGAGAAACCTGAGTTTGATCTTTGTATGTCTTCAGATGTGCTGAAATTTCTCAGCAATTCCACTATTCTGGGTAATCAACAAGGATAACAAATCCCAGCAGAGGCCAGAATGAGCTGAGTGTAAGCACCACAACTGAAATAAGTGATGTCCAGCAAGTACGGTACTAAAGATATGAGAGCCATCTGGGCATTACCTGCTAAGCACGAATGTGAGCACTTTAGCAACTCCTGAGAGAGTCACTGTCAGAATGTGTGTAGGCATCACAACTAAGCGGAAGTAACCCCTGGCAAACACTACCAAAGTCTGTGGAGGCAACATAATGCATTTGTCCATTTCACAACAATAAAGGTTAAAAGGGGCTTATTACAAAAATAAAGTGGCATCCTCAGCACTCCAGCCAGCAGAAGAGCTGATCACAGCCCGACTAATCGAGACCTACCCTGCAGCAGTCTTTTTCAAGTCCAGCCCAGGTATTCTGATCCAGAGACTCACAGATATGGGACAGAGCTGCTACCTGCTAATCCTGTGCCCAGCTACTCATGAGACACAAGGGAAGGATTTGGGTTCTAGGCCTGGCCTGCCACCCCAGCAGAAACTCACAAGAAGCCAGATGACACCCCACTCTGAGGACCACCATTTTTCACATCTGGACTTCCCTCTCATCAGAACTCCACCCAGCAGAAGGGCTGATCAGAGCCAGGCTGCATGGTTCTTCAATAAATTCTGGAGATCAGAGGTGACAAAGAGAGTATGCCACCCACACGGCAGGAGCCTGACAAGCTATCCCTGTTGGATTTGATATGCCAAATACCAGTAACAATTATAGATCTCATCCCCATGACCTGAAGGAATGGTTTGAGGCTCTTTATGCTCCTGAAGCAAGCAAATGCCCTTGGGCTCTACTAGCATGAGACAGGACATATGGAGATGTTACTGGGGCCCGCTCGAGCAAATCAATGATGAACGGGAAGACAAGTGATACAAGTGACATCTATACATGTTTAAAGTAAACTTTTACCACTATATCTTGTGAGCATTAACACTTTATTTTTATTTTTTTGCTTTTTTGGGGTCACACCCGGCAATGCTCAGGGGTTTCTCCTGGCTCTGTACTCAGGAATCACTCCTGGCAGTGCTCAGGGGACAATATAGGATGCCGGGGATAGAACCCGAGCCGGCATGGGGCGACCGTGTGCAAGGCAAATGCCCTACCCGCTGGGCTATCGCTCTGGCCCCAATACTTTAAATCTTTCAAAACAATGTGAAAATGATCATTTATATGTTAGTATTTAACGTTAATTCTGCTTTCATTTTAGAAAAGGGTCTTTTTTATGGTGACATGTAATTAAGTTTTTTTTCTGCAAAATACAAGGAAATAAACTCAGCATTTTAATTCATTTAATACCCACTTTACTATGAGTATGATCTAAATCAGCATTTATTCTAAATATATAGAAATAGGAATTTTAAACATGCTTGAATTTATATTAATTTAAGATTTTGAAAAGCCTAATTACATTTCAAATTCCTTCTTTTCAAAATTTATTTCCTGAATTTAATAAAAATGAGCTATTGTCACAGCATTTAAAATGTCCTAATATGTCAATAGCATAAGTTATTTAAATACGATTTAATATTACAGGAGTTGAAATTCCTTAATATATCAATAGCACAAGTTATTTAAATAGGATTTAATATTACCTACTTCACTCTCATCATGATTCAGGGCACAAATTCTTCATTCAAAACACTTAAATATTACTTTACTTGGTAAATGTTAGGGAAATTTTCCTGTTCTATATGACTAAGGAAAAAGGAAAAAGTTCTCTTCAATTGCTAATTATGAACTGTTGAAAATTGTCAGCATTACAGTAAAATAGTTCTACTTTGCTGTTGTTCACGGCAGATCTATTTATAAATCTGTACATTTTAATGAATTTATTTCAAATAAATAAAAAGATTCACAACGCCTGCCTGTCCTTCACCAATTATAAGACCAAGATGACTGCCCTCCAATGTCCTGATGGATCTACCATCTTCCAGAAAGGCAATGGAGAAGATTATCTATGACTTCTACTCAGATATCTTTGATAGCCACATCCCCCTGCCACATACCAAATTCTGCAGGATGGAAATGCCGTTCCCAACGTTCTCTCTTCTGAAATCCTACAGGCCACTTCACTGGTCAAGAAGGAAACAGCACCAGGCCCAGACAAAGTCAGACCCGAACACCTAAAGAATCCACCGTCAGTACTCATTAATACACTGGCTCAGGTCTTCACAGGATACCTGTCTGAATGCAAGTTGCCCTCACAATGGAAAACCAGCAGGACAGTTCTACTGTTAAAGAAGGCAGACATCCACGACTTTGGCAACTATCACCCCGTCTGCCTGTTGTCCGTCATCTACAAGCTGTTCACTTGAGTCGTCCTGAACAGGACTGGCAGAACATTAGATGAAGGAAAACCGTGCAAGCAAGCTGGCTTCTGAAAAGGATTCAGAGGAATTGAAAGAGCTATGCTTGGAATATCATGCCTCACTCAAGTGAGAGAAGGAATCTGGAGTTCCAACCTCCATCACTGTTCCAGAGTCAGGGACGCTGTCTCGTTTGCCAAGGCATCGAAAAATCAGATGGGCTGGACATGTAATGTGATTTGGAAATGACCACTGGACTAGAGCCATCACTGACTGGATCCCATGGGATGTCAAAAGATCATGTGGCCACCCACCTACAAGATGGTCAGACTTCTTTGTCAAGACCCTGACAGAACGGTTTGAGGCTCTTCATATTTCCTGTGCAACCATACGCCATTGGGCTACAGTGGCACGTGATAGGGCCAAATGGAATTGTTCCCGGCGCCGCTCAAGCAAATCGATGATTAATGGGATGTCAAGTAATCAAGTGATTAAGTGATTTTAACTAAATGAGTTCTTTATATATATACATATATATAGCATTAATAAATATCAAAATATAAACTGGAATCCCATATTCCTTAATATCAATACCGTCTGCAAATATATGAAAAAAAACCAAATTATTTACTAATAAAGAAAAGAAACTAAGAAATTACATATATGTGTATTAGTGTGCATAATCTTGCGTTGTTGGTTTACTTTTAAAACTAGAAATAATACAATTTGTAAAGCTTATGAAGTTATGTGACTTCCAATTATGCGTGCTTAGTTTACATGATTCTATTTCATAATTTTTGTGAGGATAAAAATCAGTAACTTTTTTCCTAATACCACTACCATCTTTATTCAGCTCTAATGAGGAAAGTTTCTCTAATGATTAAAGGTCAAACGATCAGTGGGTACAGAGATAATACAATGTACTACTTCAGAGATGAGATTAAACTTTCCATTTACCTTTTGCTATTCTCTTTCTAATTATTCCCATGAAACTTATTTGATCAGACAAACTGGTCTCAATTTGATCAGGCCTTTTATCACAATGAGGTTAACTGACTTTTTTCTGCACATCTTTGTACTTCTCTAAAAGTAGTGAGGAATATTTTATTTATTTTATTTTTTTTTATGAACATGTATTTTTTATTAAAATTGACAGCATATAGAAAATCAGTTCTTCATTAGTGTATGTTATTTTTTTTTAATTTAATTTTTTTATTTTTAAAATTACAAAGATATACAATTAAAAAGTTCATATTTGGGTTTTGGTCAAACAGTGTTGCAGCACCCATCCCGCCACCAGTGCCCATCTCCCACCACCAACGTCCCCGGTTCCCTCCCCCTCCCCCAGCCCTGCTCCATGGCAGGTTCTTGATTTCTTTCCATTTCTCTCTCTTTCTCTTTTCCTTCCCCTCGAGACTATGAATTACAGAACATACATTAAAGGGTTGTCATGTGTATCCCTTTGCCTCTATTTAATGCTCAGTTCTAGGTTGGCATTAGTACCCTCAACAATTGTCAGCACACTGTTCCATTTCTGTCTTACCTAGCCTCTGAATCCCACACATTTGTGATAATTTCCACCTTTGACAGGACCTCCTGATATATGTTTCACTTGATCTTGGATATTGGTATCATAATATGTACCTATATATTTATGTTATGCAGATAAATGCAGTCATTCTGTATCTGTCTCTCTCCTTCTGGCTAATTTCGCTCAACATAATCTTCTCCATGTCCATCCATTTGTAGGCAAATTTTATGACTTCATTTTTCCTAACAGCTGCATAGTATTCCATTGTGTAGATGTACCAAAGCTTTTTTATCCAGTCATCGATTTTCGGGCACTCTGGTTGCTTCCAGTTTCTGGCTATTGTGAATAATGCTGCTATGAACATAAAAGTAGGGATGGTGTTTCCGCTGCGTGTTTTTGGCTTCCCAGAGTAGATTCCCAGGAGTGGTATCGCTGGGTCAAATGGGAGTTCAATTTCTAGTCTTTGGAGGAATGTCCATATTGTTTTCCAGAAAGGCTGTACCAGCCGGGCATTCCCACCAACAATGGATGAGTGTCCCCTTTTCCCCACACCCACGCCAGCACTTGTTGTTCTTGTTCTTTTGAATGTGTGCCAGTCTCTGTGGTGTAAAGTGGTATCTCATTGTTGTTTTGATTTGCATCTCTCTGATGATTAGTGATGATGAGCATTTTTTCATATGTTTTTTGGCCATTCGAATTTCTTCCTTGCTGAAGTTTCTGTTCATTTCTTCTCCCCATTTTTTGATGGGGTTGTTTGTTTTCTTCTTGTAAAGTTCTACCAGTGCCTGATATATCCTGGATATTAACCCCTTATCAGATGGGTATTGGGTGAATATTCTTTCCCATTCTGTGGACTGCTTTTGTATCTTAGTCACTGTTTCTTTTGAGGTGCAGAAGCTTTTTAGTTTCATGTAGTCCCATATGTTTATCTTTTCTTCTAGTTGCTTTGTTAGTGATGTTTCATCTTTGAAGATGCCTTTAGCTTCAATGTCATGGAGGGTTTTTCCTATATTTTCTTCAATGTACTTTATGGATTCAAGTCTGATATTGAGATCTTTAATCCATTTTGATCTGATTTTTGTGCATGGTGTTAGACACAGGTCCAAATTCATTCTTTTACATGTCGCTGCCCAGTTTTCCCAACACCACTTATTGAAGAGGCTTTCCCTTACTCCATTTTAAACTCGTTGCACCTTTATCAAAGATTAAATGATCATGCGTTTGAGGTTGGGTGTCAGGATACTCAATTCTATTCCATAGGTCCACGGGTCTGTTTTTTATTCCAATACCATGCTCTTTTAATTACTACTGCCTTGTAGTACAGTTTGAAAAAATAAAAACCATATGATCCTATCAATAGACGCAGAGAAAGCATTTGACAAGATCCAGCACCCGTTCATGATTAAAACCCTCCAGAAAATGGGAATTGAAGGGACTTTCCTCAAGATAGTTACAGCCATCTACCAAAAGCCCACAGCGAGCATCATTCTCAACGGGAAAATTGAAAGCCTTCCCCCTGAGATCAGGGACAAGACAAGGTTGCCCACTCTCACCTCTTTTTTTCATTCAATACTGGAAGTACTTGCCATAGCAATCAGAGAAGAAAAGGACATCAAGGGCATCCAGATAGGCAAGGAAGAAGTCAAGCTATCATTATTTGCAGATGACATGATATTATACCTAGAGAACCCTAAACTCTCTACCAAAAAACTCCTAGAAACAATAGACACATATAGTAGAGTGGCAGGATACAAAATCAACACGCAAAAAGTCGGTGGCTTTCCTATATACAAATAACGAAAGAGAAGAAAGGGATATTAAGGAAACAATTCCATTCACAATTGTACCACAGAAAATCAAATACCTAGGAATCAACTTACCCAAGTGTGTAAAGGACCTGTATAAAAAAAACTACAAGACACTGCTCCAAGAGATAAAAGAGGTCACAAGGACACAAGGAAATGGAAACATATTCCCTGCTCATGGATGGGGAGAATCAACATTGTCAAAATGGTAATACTCCCTAGAGCTCTGTACAGATTCAATGCAATCCCTATAAGGATACCCATGACATTCTTCAAGGAAATATTTTATTTATTTTAGTTCATCTTACTCTTTTCTCTCCTCACCATGGAGCAAGAAGTTATTGTGGATCCAAGTAAGCCTCTGAATGAAAGGAACTGGTTGCCATTCAGTCTTAATTTAATCACAAACTAATTTTAGTGACAGATTCCATAATATCACAAACTCTCGCTATAAAACCTCTAAGTTTATCATGTGATAAACTCAGAAGTGGTTACAGAAATTCATTGAACATTCTCTCTTCATCCTTTAACAAAAGATACAAAGTGGACCTAGGTGGGTCATTGTGGACTTGAAAATTAGATCTTAAGTATGTATCTCTCAACAGAGATGTAGCTGCAACACTCAGAATCCAGTGAGGTATAACCGTTCTCTATCTTCTTTCCACTTTATCCTGTTTTGCACTAGTCTGTGGCACATTCCTTTTTCATATATATACAAAGACATAACAGTTGAAGAGATTCTAATTCTGTGACATGTAACAATCTTACTTTATTAGACAGAGATCTACCTTAGAATACAACACCTATATTTCACTATTGCACGCAAGAAAAAATAGGTAACAAAACACTTTTTATTTTACTTCTATGATTATCTATTAGTATCGATTACTTGGCTGATTATAGGATTTGGGGCCATATATCTCACTACTCGAGACTAGCCCTATTGTGTGGCTGGGAAATTTCTTTATGTAAGAGACTGAAGCCAAAACTGCCAATACATGAACATTTTTGAGCTATCACCATGACTCATAAAGCACATCTATTTGTGGAGGGGAGGCTGGGAGCCAGACCTGGGAACCTCGGGGCTTACTACCAATTCAGTGCTCAACAATCACTCCTGTCATTGTTTGGGGACCATATATGATGCAGGAAAGGTTGTCCACATGCAAGGCAAGTGTCCTACTCACTGTATTGTCTGGAGCAACAAACTATTTTTGTCTATTTTACCAAATCTGTGTGGGCATAAAGTCAGAGGTAAAAGATATAGTATTACTTAGTAACATTTATAAGATACAGTATTACTTATAGTATTACTGATAAATTTCTTGTGCAAATTTACTTATTCTTAGTTTTGATATCAGAACTAAAAGATTAAACCTGCACAAGTCACTTATCATGAAAACAGTAATTTTTAAATTAATTTGAAAGGTCTCTTCTAATTTGACATAAACTGTGTCTAAATCTAATATACCAAAATAATGTGATATATACAAAGGAATAACAGTTTAATCCAATTATCTACACTCTAAAACAACAAGGTTAACTTGTTTTAAGCAATAATTTGTTAATTTCATATATTCCTTTTTCTCTTCCATTTTGCTACAGCTGCAATTCTACATTACAATGTTTGAGAATGGGGCCTCATGTTTGCAAGCAAGACACTAAACGGTTATCATGCATATTCCTTTACCTACTTTCAAACTCACTTCTTTTCACTCATTTCAAAATCGTTCATATTACTATTTCCAGCTATTACTGTCAAACCGGTCTCCTTGTCAAACAATATACTGTTTCTAAAACCCTGTACTAATACTGCAGAAGAACTGGAGTACAATCAGATCAGTTTGATCTAATTGGTATCATATATCACCATGATTTACAGAAAAAATGTCCTTAAAAATTACTCTAGGAATACCGCTTCTAAGAATAACAACCATAAAAGGAGTTTATTCTTCTAGTATAGTAGTTTTTTTTTTCCAATTCAAGTATTTATCACATTACATTAAGGATGAGCTTTAAGGTCAGAACTTTCCAAACAATTATAAAAGCCCTTTCATATGTTTATAAGAGACTAAGTCTATGAATTTACAAATACTCACTTTAGAGCATAGAAAGTAATTCTAAAGCTTCTGCAAACATGGAAAATTTATAAAAAGAGAACAGAAAAGGTATAATTATGATGTTGCATATGTAGCAGACATGACAGGCATTTTAAAAATTATAAGAAGTATAATTTTTAAAGATAATTAGAATAGTGCATAGTTCATATTAAAATGCAAATGTAGTTTAACAGATCCCATAAATCACAATTATTTGGTATCAACATTTGAAGACAATGAAAAAGCCTGGGAAAATTCATGCTTCTAAGAAAACTAAATTAATTTGCAAATCACATTTTCATTGTTGCTCTGGACAACTGGAGTCTAAGAATAAAATATCCAATCCTATGAACTATCTAAATTCATTATTTTCAACTGCTTAAGCTATAAAGGAGGAAACTCCTTTTTATAAGATACAATTAATATTCCACATCAACATTTAAAAAATTTCAAAATTACATATTTTCATAACACTAGATGAAATATTTAGAACTGAGGAATTAATTTTATCTGCATTCAAATATATAAATTTCAAACGAATATTATCATGAAAAACTTCTATTATTTAAATATACATGTAATAAATATTTTGTTTTTAAGCAGTAGTCTCCAGAAATTAGTACATCTCTGGACAAAAAAAAAAAAAAAACAGTTTACTTATAAACACTTAACTCATTTTAGTCACTAGAGAAAAAAATAACAGTGGTATTATTTTAATTTTTAAGATCACCATGAAATTACTCTTATCCTCAGGAATCAAATATTTTTCAGGTATTTTTAATTAACAATTTATTAAAGATAAATATATACACCAAGACCTGGATATAAAATGCATATTAAATAAACATGGCATAATCATTACGGCAATTACTTATCTGAAAGGAAACTAGGACTACCAGAGCCACTCCAGCAGAGGTGCTGGCCACCAGAACTATACTTGGAGGGGCTCAGTGACCACCCAGATCTAATATAAAGCAGTGCTCAGAAGATTCATGCAATGCTGAGACAAATCATGAAGCGCCAACAATAACAGACATACAATCCAGTCCTTTGAGCTAAGTTTTAGATCCTCAAATGTTAAATTATTTATATATTCTTATATTCATATATTAAAATTCATATATTCTTACACATATTCTCTCTAAAATAAAGATAAGGTGAAATAGGCCATTAAATCAATGTATTATTCTTAAGCATAATTTGATGAACTAAAATTTTATCTATTTTATATATTCTCAAAAATGCAAATTTCTAACATAACCTAGGTTCTTTCTTTCTCAAACACACATATGTGTAAACACTTGAAAGCTTAAGACAAACAAATCTGAAACAACAATTAGCTTTTTTGCCTATTTGGTAAGTCTCTAAGAGAAAGCCATGTTGCTACATGAGCATGCGCTCTTGTAAATGTCAGTTAGTACTTATCAAAGATAAAAGATACATCTATCATATAGCACCATTCATGAACATTGATTTTTTGATATTTTATTAATTTTTTATACCATCTAAATAAAGTCTCCAGCCTCCAGGCTCAGGGTGTGAGCCTGAGCTCTAGCCACCACAGCCAACCGCCACAAGACAGAGACTCCAGAGATGCCCCCACAGTTTAATCTTAGACTCAATGTATTTTAGCACCAGGTCCTTTCAGGATCTTTCTCATTTGTACACTTCAATGATCGATCTACTTGCATCAAACTGGAGAGTTTTTGGGGAATGAGGATTTATGAGAGATACACACGGGGAAGAGCTGCTACTTGCTCTCCCTGTGCTCAGCTGATCATGAGGTGTCCGGGAGGGATGGCAAGTTCTAGCCCTAGCCCACCACACCACCAGAGTCTCGCAAGAAGCCAGAAGAACCCCCACAACATGAGGGCCGCCATTTTCCACATCCAGACTCCCTCTTGTCAGAACTCCACCAGCAGAAGAGCTGATTGCAGCTCGGGCTTGGCCACGCAGTTCATCAATAAATGCTCAAGTCTTGAGGTGACTAGAATATTATTCCACCCGCACAGCAAAGCCTGGCAAGCTACCCATGTCTTATTTGACATGCCAAACACTAGTAAAAATTATAGACCTCATTCCCATGACTTGATGGAATGGTTTGAGGCTCTTTATGTTCCTGGAGTGGGCAGATGCCCTTGGGCTATCTCGCATGCGATAGGACATATTGAGATGTTACTGATGCCCGCTCAAGTAATCGATGATTTACGGGAAGTCAAGTGATCAAGTGATCTAAATAAAAGGACTAAGGAAAAAACGTCCCTTGATAAAATAGATTTCACAGGAAAAAACCAGAAATCTAGATTTTAATCATCATATTTCAGAGATTAAACAAGACAGAGAAATATTTATTTTTGAAATATTAATTAATAGCTTATAGTTCTTATTCTGATACATGTGCTTGTTTTGTCAATATCTTTACACAAAGAAATACAGATGTAATCAAAATGCTTTGAATTTTAGCATTAAAATGGTATTTGTAACAATCCAGCAATTAGAATTCATCCATGGCAAACTGGACAGCCTATCCTAGATCCTTTATAAATCTCACTGCTTTATTTACTTTTGAAATTCATTTTATATTGCTTAAAACATATCCAATGCAAAATTTTCTTGCACAAAATATATTATTTTTACACTGAATATCTTTTATTAAATGCCACTATCACATTTATACCATAGGCAGAAAATACATTACATATTAGAATCACTGTTCCCTTGTATCACTTGTATTCCTGTTGTTCATCGATTTGCTTGAGTGGGTACCAGTAACATCTCTATACATCCTGTCACATGCTAATGTAGCCCAAGAGCATCTGCTCACTCCAGGAACATGAAGAGCCTCAAACCATTCCTTCAGGTCATGGGAATGAGGTCTATAACTGATACTGGTTTTTGGCATATCAAATATGACACAGGTAGCTTGCCAGGCTCTGCCATATGGGTGGGATACTAGTAGGCTCTCAAATTACCACTGTTAACATTATATAAATACAGGTATAAAATATAGTCTTTTATTATTAAATAGGATTGCAGCCCTCTTATAAAAGCTGAAATAATAAATCTCAGAGAATAAAGCTTCCACAAAATGATAATATATCTATTTACAAGTTGACAGTAGTGAAGACTGAGTTACACTCAAATAAAATATATAAAAGTAATCCAGGACATAATAAAGTAGAACAATAATTTTAAGAGGCCGAAGAGTGATAGTGTGGTCAAAGCTCTTATTTTGCAGGCACCCAACCTAGGCTTGATCTTGATTACCATGTTGAACCTCCAAGCATGCCAGGAACATTTTTGAGCTAAAGGAGAGGAGTATGCACTGAGTACTACTTGGTATTACAAAAAAAAATGATAAAAAGTATAACAATAATCTGAAGAAGTTTGGCTAAGGGGAAGGTTGTTTGGCTAAGGGGCAGCTAAAAAATCTTGCACATATATAGTCTTCCCAAAGAAATATAATATATCTGAACAATTCTTACTTTCTTCTCTTCTCAACAATTTGTACTAATCAAAATGGTTCCTCTTATTTCCACCAGTTTGACTTTTAAGAAACTTGAGTAAAGGCTTGCAATATTTTAACTAAAAAAAAAAGAAAAGTGCACATTTTTTTTTGTGGCACTAACAATGATTACATATTAATATTTGAAGAAAAGTTTTACTGTATGAATCAGTTCCCCTATTATGAGTCTGGGGTAGGGATGAGAAAATGGAAGGGGAGCAGAGGTCCAGAAGGGAGGGAGCTGAGTACACTGGTGAGGGGGTGTGCTGGAACAGTGTCCAGGGAAAACCATTATTAAAAAATATAAACAAAAAAAAATCAGCACCTCCATGATTGTGCAAAGAATGCTGAGAGGGATAAAAAGCCACAAAAGGATGCCTGTCTTCAAAAACTCTTGAGCTCATTTGCCAATGTGGCAAGGGGCAAGCTTCAGGAGACCAAATGCTGACATCACAGCTTGCAAATCAATGCAGAGAAGCAACAAAGGAAGACCTCAGAGAGAGAAGAGCAGAAATACTGAAATATGCAGCAGAAGCCAGGAAAAGCATTCGCGATGCCCGCCTGTCCTTTGCAAACTATAAGACCAAGATGACTGCCCTGCAAAGTCCTGATGGATCTATCACATCTTCCAGAAAGGAATGAAGAAGTTATCCATGACTTCTACTCAGATCTCTTTGATAGCCATGTCCACCTGCCCACATACCTAATTCTGCAGGATGGATATGTCATTCCCAACGCTTCTCTCTTCTGAAATCCGACATGCCACTTTATTGGTAAAGAAGGGAACAGCACCACGCCCAGACAAAGTCTGACCCGAACACCTGAAGAAAATGCCTTCAGTACTCATCAATACACTAGCTCGGCTCTTCACATGCTACCTGTCTGAATGCAAGTTGCCCTCCCAATGGAAAACCAGCAGGACAGTTCTACTGTTCAAGAAGGGAGACATAAACTACATTGGCAACTATCGCCCCATCTACTACAAACTGTTAAATTGAGTCATCATGAACAGGATTGGCAGAACATTAGATGAAGGTCAACCATGCAAACAAGCTGGCTTCCGAAAAGGATTCAGCACAGTTGACCATATCGACACGGTAACCAAACTCATTGAGGTTTGTAGGGAGTTCAGAATGCCACTCTGTCAAATGAACATTGATATAAAGAAAGCCTTGGATTCTGTTGGAGACTGGAGGCGGTCATCGAAGCCCCTAGCCAAACAGGGTGTTCAATCCCAATACATCAAGATCCTTTGTGAGCTGTATTATGGATTCACCACCAGGATCTCACCATTCTACAAGTGATCATTGATGGCAAGAGAGGCATTTGGCAGGGTTATACCATTTCACCAAAACTCTTCAGAGCCACCCTCAAGAACATCATGCGACAATTAGAATGGGAAGGAATGGGAGTGAAGATAGATGGTCGGCAACTTCACCCACCTCCCGCTCGCTGACTACATTATTCTAATAACACCAAATATTAGCCAAGCGGCACAAATTCAGACTGACTTCGACCGAGAATGTGGAAAGATAGGTCTACAGCTGAATCTCAACAAAACTATGTTCATGAAAAATGAACTAATTCCAGAGGCCCCATTCACTCTCAATGGAACAGACATCTCTGAATGCAACAGTTATGTGTACCTAGGTCGAGAAGTCAACATGATGAACAACCTAAAACCTGAGCTGCACAGGAGGAAGAGAGCAGCATGGAATGCCTTCAAAAGCATTGAATAAATAGCTAAAAGGACAAAGAACCTCCAGCTCTGGGCACATCTCTTCGACTCCACCATTCTCACTGCATTAACATATGCTTCAGAGACCTGGGCCCTACGAAAGCAGGATGAGAATGCTATTCGGTCCCCAAAAAGGAATCAAATGAGCTATGCTTGGAATATCACGCCTCACTCAAGTGAAAGAAGGAATCTGGAGCTCTGACCTCCATCGCTGTTCCAGAGTCAGGGGCACTGTCTCATTTGCCAAGGCATCGAAAATCAGATGGGCTGGACATGTAATGCGATTTGGAGACGACCGCTGGATTAGAGCCTTACTGACTGGATGCCACAGGATGTCAAAAGATCACGTGGCCACCCACCTACAAGATGGTCACACTTCTTTGTCAAGACTCTGAATGAACTGTTTGAGGCTCTTAATATTCCTGAAGCAACCAGGTATCGTTTGGCTACACTGGCACATGATAGGGTCAAATGGAAATGTTACTGGCACCTGCTTGAGGAAACTGATGAATAATGGGATGTCAAGTGATCAAGTGATCAAACCAAAAATGTAAATTATTTGAAAAACATAGTTCCATAAAAATAAAGACATAAAACAAAATCTAAAGGTACAAAAGTTTCAATGATCCATTATATTTGTTATTGTTAGATAACTCGAAGAGTTTTAAAAGAGTTAAGAGAGTTCCTTTCTCAGAAACAGCTGAGAATAGAAAGTATACCAAAATAATATATTACTAATTTCAAATTATTACCTTTTTGTACAAGCTAAGTAAATTTTCAAATTTATATGATCTATATGACCCCTCATCAATTACAGATGTACATAGGACAGAACACAGCCAAACTGACACTTGACTTGGTTATTACTTAGTCTTCCTTTCTCTTTGTTTACCCACACTCTTTTCCAACTAGATTGTAAAAATGAGAGCAGAGAAATGTTTTCTTTTTTATTGAGTCACTGTGCAATAGACCATTACAAAGCTGTTCATGATTGTTTCAGTCACGCACTGAAACAACACCCATCCCTCCACCAGTGCACATTTCCCACCACCAGTGTACCCTTACCCTTCTGCCAACCCACTGCCCCACCTGCAGCCTGTCTCTGTAGCAACCACTTTCCTTCTTTCTCCCTCTCTCTCTCTCCCATTGGACGTTATAATACTGAGAGGTTACCATGTGCTTTCCTTTAGCTATTCTGCACACAGTTCATACAGAGTGGTCATTTACCACTGTCTTTGTTATAGTGATTCCATCCCTATTCCAACTGCCTTTTACTCAAGAGGAGGAAACAAGTTTCCAAGTTTGGGCCAAACTGCTGGCCCTTTTTCTACTGTCCTTGGATATTCATTCTCCACCCAGGGCTTTGCCCCGTGGGCCCTGGGAAGTTGATGATCTGACGTAGAAGAAGACTGGCTCCCCTGGGATAAACCCAGAGCTGCATCAGAGCCTGACAATCTACTAGTGGTGTATTTATGTGCCAGAAACAATAAGAGTAATGGACATCATTCCCAATGAATGGAGATGTTACTGGTGCCCGCTCCACGCGAATCGATGAACAATAGGGAAGACAAGTGACAACACAATATCACTTGGCTCAGGAATGTTAATCATTAAGTACTATAGCATGGAGAAGCATAAAATTAAATGCTGGACACACCCTAATTTCTAGCTCTGAGTTTTCTATATTGCTAATGAGAGACTGTTTTTGGCCCTTCCATAATGTTTTTGCAATGCTTATGCTAAGGGATTTTGTTGTATAGGCACAGCAAGAGAGTTAATATAGTACATCTGTGAGTTAATTGAATCTAAATTATTTACTCCTGGGTTTTACACCATATTTCAGTAGCCATTAGATTGATTTTAACTTCTCACACTTAAAAAGAGGGCCTCTATGCGGGAGCCAAGGGGTACCAGGAAAAGAGATCACCATGGTTTCAAAATGGGACAACTTTAGAGTAAGCCCTGCTCTGGCCCCGAGCTTACAGCAAAGTCAGAACAGCTCTGTTTTGACTTAGGATAAGCTGTGGATTATCATGTACCTGTAGCAGAGGGCTTAGGACACTTGCCTTACATTCTGAGGTTTTCGGAGATTGGACCCTGAATGGGATTGGAAATGATCAATCTGGCTAGGGGAATGTAGTCTGGGTCAGATGGCATGATCTCCTCAGGAAAGATCATCCTGAAACTTGAATCTCAGGTTTAGATAAATGCCTGTCTACTTTACTGTGTGTACACAAAAATGACTAGTAATATTATTGAAATTATTGTTTATTACTAATAAGCCAAAGGTTTCCTCCCAATAGCCCTCAGAAGCAGAGCCATGACCTGTAAATGGAAGTCTGCCCTTTACTCATTGTTTTTGGGGAAAAAGATCCTTCTGTATAGATTTTATCTCTAGCAGTTTGAGGAGACAGTGAGTGTGTCTAGAGTAAGGGTGTGTGGATTAAAGCCTTGGGTTTTCTAGACTGGTGACTTGCTCTTTGACCATCGGCTAGAGGGGATGGTTGTCAGTCCCGAACATGACCAGGGAAACCGACAGACCCCAAAACCATTTTGGGCCCCAGACAGGCCACCAATTAAATGACACTTTATTTCTTATGAAAGAGCAATTTTCCATAGAATGGAGAAAGAGGTTAGGTGGTGAATTTTTCTACTCATTCTTTAATATATCATACATCTTACCTGAAAGTGAATGAGAAAATGGAAATCCAATTATTAATTGGAGATCTAAACTCTAAAACATAATTACTTAGTGGCAAGAAGTCAAACCAACAGAAAATATGAACTATATTAATCACTGTATCACTGTCTTCCCGCTCATCATCGATTTGCTCAAACAGGCAACAGTGACATCTCCATATGTCCTGTCTCATGCCTCCACGGCAGAGCCTGGCAAGCTACCCGTGTCATAATTGACATGCCAAATACTAGTAACAATTATAGACCTCATTCCCATGACCTGATGGACTGGTTTGAGGCTCTTTATGTTCCTGGAGCAAGCAGATGCCCTTGAGCTCTACTACATGAACTATATTAATACATATAATTAACTGAAAATACTTTTCCCTCGTTATTTAAACCATTCTGAGTTTAAATATCTCATTATAATCTCAACATAATAAAGTAGGCAGGTTTTTACAACTTTTCTCCTTTTTAAAATGGGTACACTTGTACATCATATAGAATAATATCCATAGTTTTATTTTATAAATTAATACAAATAGTTAAAATATATATTTAAGATTATTTGCTATGAGATACTCTCAAAAAAAGTTTATTGTCTATTTCAGAAATAATTTCAAGAAAATTTTCATGATATAAAGTATTTTAAATATTTTAAGCACTTTTAAAATAATAAATATGCTCATGTCATGTGTGTTTAATATTTGCTGTGATGATCACTGTATCACTGTCTTCCCAGTGTTCATCGATTTGCTGGAGTGGGCACTAGTAATATCTCCATCAGTCCTGTCACAAGCAAGTGTAGCCAAGGGCATCTGCTTGCTCCAGGGACAGGAAGAGCCCCAACTATTCTTCAGCTTATGGAACTGAGGTCCATAATTGTTACTAGTTTTTGGCATAACAAGTAAATAAAACACGGGTAGCTTGCCAGGTTCTGCCATGTAGGTGGTATAGTCTCAGTAGAAGGCTCTTATCTGGAGCATTCACTGATGAAACTTAAAAGAGGTTGCAAAGTATATTACCTTGCATTAATATTCTTGCAAGTTTAACATAATGCCTAGCACACAACAGTTTCTAAATATCTGAAGAATTTACACTAACAAAAGACACTAATTGGAGACAAACCCAGCACAGGAAAACTAATCATTTGTAAGTCAAAGGTACATTCAGCTTTTAAAACAGCATGGTATTGGAATAAAAACAGACCTGTGGACCTATGGAATAGAATTGAGTATCCTGACACCCAACCTCAAACACATGATCAATTAATCTTTGATAAAGGTGCAAAGAGTCCAAAATGGAGTAAGGAAAGCCTCTTCAATAAGCGGTGTTGGAAAAACTGGGCAGCGACATGTAAAAAAAAAAAAAAGAATTTGGACCTCTGTCTAACACCATGCACAAAAATCAGATCAAAATGCATTAAAGATCTCAGTATCAGACTTGAATCTATAAAGTACTTTGAAGAAAATAAAGGAAAAACCCTCCACAAAATTGAAGCTAAAGGCATCATCAAAGGTGGAACATCACTAACAATGTAACTAGAAGAAAAGATAAACATATGGGACTACATAAAACTAAAAGATTCTGCACCTCAAAAGAAACAGTGACTAAGATAGAAAGACAGTCCACGGAATGGGAAAGAATATTCACCCAACACCCATCTGACAAGGAGTTAATATCCAGAATATATCAGGTAGTAGTAGAACTTTAGAAGAAGAAAACCAACAACCCCATTAAAAAATGGGGAGAAGAAATGAGCAGAAACTTCAGCAAGGAAGAAATTCGAATGGCCCAAAAACATATGAAAAAATGCTCATCATTACTAATCATCAGAGAGATGCAAATCAAAACAACGAGATATCATCTTACACCACAGAGACTGGCACATACCCAAAAGAGCAAGAACAAGTGCTGGCCTGGATGTGGGGAAAAGGGGACTCTCATCCATTGTTGGTGGGAATGCCAGCTGGTACAGCTTTCTGGAAAACAATATGGACATTCCTCCAAAGACTAGAAATTGAACTCCCTTTTGACCCAGCCATACTACTCCATTTTCTGTCTTACCTAGCCTCTGACTCCCACACGTTTGTGATAATTTCTACCTTTGAAAATACCTCCTGATACATGTTTCATTTGATCTTGGATATTGGTATCATAATATGTACATATACACACACACACACACACACACACACATATATATATATATATAGATATGTATATATATATATATGTCATGCAAATAAAAGCAGTCATTCTTTATCTGTCTCTCTCCTTCTGGCTGATTTCACTCAACATGATCATCTTCCTGTCCATCCATTTATACGCAAATGTCATAACTTAATTTTTCCTAACAGCTGAATATTATTCCATTGTGTAGATGTACCAAAGCTTCTTTATCCAGTCATCGATTTTCGGGCACTCTGGTTGCTTCCAGATTCTGGCTATTGTGAATAATGCTGCCATGAACATAAAAGTAGGGATGGTGTTTCCGCTGCATATTTTTGGCTTCCCAGAGTATATTCCCAGGAGTAGTATGGCTGTGATAATACAACATTGTATTCATTTTTTAGCCAGACAGTAATAAAATTTCACTGAAGACTTCATTTATACTTACAGTTTAAATTTAAAAAAAAACTCAGTAAAGGTGACTTTCAAGTATTTTGGATTACATAAAAACATTTGCACTGCTGCACCAAAAATTCAGATAGTTTACAATATTTCAACAAAAGGTTGAATATGAAGAATAAGGTTGAGTGACACTTCTACATAGAACCAATAACACACTGATTTATTCTGCAAACCTGAAACACCTCTCTGCAAAACATATCTAATCTCCTTTAAAATATGGAATCTAAATCTTTATTAAGTACATAGAAATGCACATAGAATACTAAACATACTTCAGGAAGTAGCTCAAATGGAGTAGCACCTATTTTTCATGCATAATGTCAGTAACTGCATGGTTATTCTATAGCACCAGGAAAATCTTGATGGTCACTTAGTGCCAGCAAGGTATTCTTGGTGTCTGTAACACTACCAAGCAGAAACTTTTCACTTGTTTGGCATCTAATGGTAAGATCTGAAACTACTGAACTAAGCATCAACAGTAGTGGCTTGTAGATCAAGATGCAATAATGGGAGACACCTATTAAAATAATTTTAAAATATTTAGATGTTAGCAAATGAATAGGGTCAAATGTCACCTCCAAAAGTTAAAATAAAGGTCCTAAAGTGAAGTTTCACAGACTTCATTATAATTACGTACTGCATTGTTGTATGGATTTTAAAAACAACACCAAGACCACACAAGTAAAGTTTAATCTGCTTTATTCAAAAGCAGGGCAATATCGCCCTCTCTTTGTTTTCTGTTTCCTTTTATTTGAGCTGTGCTCAATTCTTCTGATTGCACTCAGGGATCATTTCCGCTGGTAATCTGGGAGCCTCCATCTCTTAAAAAATAGTAAATTTAAAAACATTTCTCTTAATTCAGCACACTGATTTGTTTCTCCATGGGAAAATAACAAATTTCAAGTAGAATTAAGTCAATTTGAATAGATTAAAGGCATGGAGCACTAACATTTCTTGGGATTACATCCTGAAGTTTTTTTTTTTTTCCCACTGAGCAAAGCTTTATTAGATTCACCATCAGTGTAAATAGCAGTATTTTTTTGTATTTAACATTTTATTATACCACCGTGAGATATACAATTACCGTTGTTCACGGGGGGTTCGTCACATAGTGTTCCAGCCCGCCCTCCACCAGTGCCCTCAGCCCACCCATGTCCCCAATTCCTCCTCCCACATCCCGCCTAAATGGCAGGTTCTTTATCTCCTCTCTTCCCTCTCTTCTCCTTCTCCAACATTTGGGTTGCATCACTTAGAAGCCATACTTGCATTATTTTGTCTGTATTTAATGCCAGTTCTATGTTAGTATCAGAACTTTAGACATTTATTCACTCATGTTCTTTCCTACTAAACCAACCTCTGCCCCCAACGCGTAATTTCCACTTTGGTAAGATCACTAGATATTTTGTCATGAAATAAATGCAGTCATTCTATGTCTCTCTGACTAATTTATAACGTTCTTTCCAATCCATCCATTTATAGCAAAATTTCATAACTCATTTTCTGACAGCTCAATTTCATTGTAGAGTACCAGTTTTAAGCTTCAGTCCGCATACTGGTGTTTCAGGTTTGCTATAAGTGGATTTGTTTTTGTTTCCAGGGATATTCCCAGGAGCGGTATTGGTCAGGGGAGCTCAATTTTAGTCTTGGGGAATGTCCATGCTTTCCAGAAAGGTTGCAAGTCGCATCCCACCAACAGTGTATGAGGTCCCCTTTCCCACATCCATTGCCAGCACTTGTTGCTTTTACCCTTTTGGATATGGGGGGATTACATCCTGAAGTTTGAATCTGAAATAATTTTCCCAGCTCTCTTGAAGGCTAATTTAGAGGTCCTAGAATAAGAGTGCCCTTACTTATATGACAGCATTTTATATATCGAAATTTTAAAGCTCCTTTCTAATCTGGGAAGTTCATTCTTTCTACCAAGTGTGCAGCAACAAAAGTGGCATAATGAAGCCGTGACACAAAGAAGGGGACCCCGCCTAGCCATCCAGATCAGGTGTGAATGACATGCCATATATGGCAGCTGGAAAATCCTCATATTCCATGACTCTTTACCATTCAATCTTTAGAAAGTCACGTATCATTTCATAACTACAACCACTGAGTATATGATACATTTAAAGGTTATAGACTAAATCTAATAAATTGCTTGCCCTAAGAGTGTTCCGAGCCTGTCAAAAATATAGATCTGATTAAAAAAATAAAGTGTCAAAGAATAAAATTTGAGACTCTGTTCTAGTTATCTTTAACGTCTCAACTACATTTTTATTTATTCTTAACTGCACGTTAACTCAAAGAGAATAATACATGCATTTCAATAATTCAGAAGGAGAAATGCCTTTACACATTTTTCAAAAGAAATCCAAAGTCTCTCACAAAGCAAGAATCACATGCTGAAAATCACAACTTGATACTTTCTGATCAATCAACCCTATAATTAAAGGAGCAGAGGTGAAAAACCTTTTTTAAAATCCTTAATAACTTGTTTGTAATTTTTGTATTCATGTAGTATATATACATACATGTATATATGATGTGATTCATTATTTTCAAGTAATATTTCTGACTTAGAAGTAATAATTATATGTATAATCTACTTAAACATTCATCAGGGACTTGTAAAATTCCAGATGCTGTGGTAGACTCTATGGATACAAATATTAATGATAATCACTATTACTAAAGAGATTCTAAGTATCTATCTGGTGCTACATTGTGATAAATCTGATAAGAAAGAGCACAGTAACAAGAAAACAAAAAAATGAAAACTATACTAGAATATTTGGAGATAAACTCATTAGAAATCTGACACTTAGGTTGTGTTTTCTAGAACAGTGACCAATGGCTGTCTTTATTCGATCAGTATTGTCTTAAATATAATATGTTTTCACAATCTTAAAATTGTTTTGAGGCCAGGGAGGCCTGGGAAGATAGCACAAAGAAGGGAACACTAGTTTTGCGTGTTCAAGTTCCGGGTTTGATCCTCAGCACTGCATGGGTCCTTCAGCTGGCTGGGAATACATCTGCTCAACCTCTCCCCAACCCCCCAACCAAATAAAGAAAAAAGGCATAGGAAAGAAACAATCACTGAACTCTAAATTATTAAACAATCATAAAAATGAAGTTTTTAATTATTTACTGACAGCTGGAGAGATAGCTCAAAGGGCTGAGGCATATATTTTGAATTATAGAGGTCCTGCTTCAAATCCCAGCACCTCATGGTGCCCGGAACATTTCAGGATTACCACTGTGCTGGCAATAAACTCTGAGTATTGTGGATGTGCCTTCCAAAATTAATTACTAATTGACAATGGGAGAGAGTATACAATAATAGTTTATTTGAACCAATATGCCTATAATATTTAAAATTTATCAAATCTTCTTTTAAATAACAAAGGCATAAGATAGAGAAATAATCATTCAGAGGGTCGTAACTGATAGTGCAGTGGGTATTATACAATTTGCCTTCCAAATTCAATCTTAGACACCAACTATGATCCCCCAAGAACCTAAGGGTATAATCCCTGAGAAGAGAGTACCTGAGTACAGCAGGGAATGAAACAAAACAAACCCAAAAAATCGAATTATTCCATCATGACCCAAGAGAACAATGAAATCTGTAGAGTTAAGTATACCATTTGGATTTTATTTTGCTATTGTGACATCTGCCAACATAGAAAAGGTGACAAACGAATCATATGTCATGGTGAAAATTTCTTGAGCTACAGACACAAAATGGAAAAACAGAAAAGAGTAGAGAAACAGGTTATACTAATCTGAGGGTATAGCAGTATACTCTGAAATATCTCAGGCCTTGAAATATAATTAATGACATTGTAATTCCATTATGTAAATAAGAAATAGAAAATCAGTATATTTTTTGATATGAGGTATCACATTCCTAAAATCTTAAAAAGTAGTCATATGTTCGTAGGAGAAAAATATATTTTAAAGGGACTGATAACTAATAGTATAGAATGAAATTTGAGACTAAAAATATCAGTCAGGGCCAGAGTAATAGCACAACCATTAGGACATTTGCCTAGCACACGGCAGACCTAGGTTAGATCCCTGGCATCCCATATGGTCCTCTGAGCATTGACAGGACTAATTCTTTAGTGAAGAGCCAGGAGTAAACCCTGAGCATCACTGGATGTAACCCAAAAAGCTAATAAATAAATAAATAAACAAACAAACAAATAAATAAATAAGTAGATTTCAGTCAGCGCTGATATCTAAAAATTTTGCACAACACTAAAAATTAACGTTTTGTGGGGTTTTATTTCCTCCCTCCCTGGGAAATATGAAATATGGGATATTTCTTTCTTTCTATTTAATTTTGAGGTCACAGCCAGTACTACCTGAGCATACTCCTGACTTTCACTCACGGTTCCTTTCTAGTAGTGCTCTGAGGATAATATGGGTACCAGAGACCAAACCAGGTTGGCTGATTGCAAGGTAAGCAATTAACCTATTGTGCCACCTGTTGGCCTTCATTTGGCCTTCATTTTTTATTAAGAAATATCAAGAAAATTTCTTAATAATATTCAAAGTGTACATTTTATCTAATAAAATGATGAACCAAACTAGCAAATTTGTCAGAAAATAAAAAACAGCGAAATTAAGAACTAATGAACTTGGAAAAATCATAGAACATTTAAAAAAGAAGTATAAAAGCAAAAGGGAAGTCTAACACAAATGTAATCAGAGTGCCAAAAGTAAATAAGAGAAAATGAAATAAAAGCAAAAACATTAAGAAATATTGGCTGAGAGGGTTTCCAAAGTTGATGGCATTAATATTCCCAAGGCAATATCCCACATAATAATTTTAACTCATATACTTGATTATAACATGAAATAGAATTAATTACTTATAAGTATGTTAAAAGGAATTATGGGAGGAAAAGAGATAATATGAGAGAATGCAATGCATGCAGCTCATGGCATCCCAGTTCAATCCTGCTTATAGTGATCCCTAGACACATAACCAGGAAAATAAGAACATTATCAAACATTGTCCAAATATATAAACAACAACAAAAGGGAAAA